>CM022478.1:4740783-4871664 GCA_011952105.1 Coreoperca whiteheadi | reverse complement strand
CTCACAATGACAATGCTAACCTGCTGATATTTAGCAGGCATAATATTTACCATGTAGTTTTGCAGGCATTTGTCAATCATTTTCTACCGCTTGTTCCCGTTGAGGGTCGGGGTGACAGGTACACCCTGGCCAACTCGTCGCAGGGCTGACACATAGACAGACAACCATTCACGCTCACATTCATCCAGTAGGGTCAATTTGGGGTCATCAGTTAACCTAAACGTGTCTTTGGACGGTGGGAGGAAGCCGGAGAACCCACGGTAACACGGGGAGGACGTGTAGACTCCACCCAGAGAGATCGTGTGACGTTGGTCTGGTCCAGGATTCGACCCCACGATCTCACGATTGCTGGGGGGCAGGAGCCAAAGTATAGAATAAATGTACATTTTGACCTCATGGTGGCGCTAGATGAATAGCCAAAGGATCACCCAAGTTATTATTATTATTATTATTATTATTCGTCCTGTGGGGAACATGAAGGTCTGTAATAAATTTCAGACAATTTGTTGAGTATTTCATTCAAGACCACAAATGTCAACCTCATGGTGGCTCTGGAGGAAAAGGGATGAGCAAAGAGTGCGATTCATCGTCTGGGCAATGTGAACGTCCGCAGAAACGTTTGACTGTCGACCGACCAACCAAACAGACATGTTAAATGTATCACCCTTCACAAAACAAAACAAATTAAAAATATATTTATTTTTTTATGTATTCATTTATTTTCGAACATGAGAGAAAAATACAATAATGTTCAAACATATAAAAAAAGAAAAAGTAAAGATGAAAAATAGAAGAATAGAAAAATAAAAACACAGCAAAGTATCTTACTTTACTTCAAATAACATACATATGCCTACGCATATACATACGTACGCATTTGTATATATGCATATCTATACCCCTATATCCACACATATACAAACCCACATACTTCAAAAGTGACCACTAACTAGTATTCCAAATCATAACAAAGGAGCACTCCCATTTTCCTACAGTACTTCTTGATACTTCTTAAGAAACTTTTCTCTATACTTTTTTTTTAAAGAGGAATATGTTAGAGCATTGCTTTAAATTTTCATCTATATCTTGAAACAGCTAGCAGTCCTCTTCTTTTTTTCTCACATTTGCATTACTGCCCTCTGCAGTTGGGCTGGTAGGAATGGCAAAGCAAACAAAATGATACAAACAAAATGGAGAGCTGCCAGTCAAAACATTCTCCATAGCACAACTGGGGCCCGTTTCAGAGAGGAGGTTAAGTGAAAACTCTGAGTATGTTAACCATGAAATTAGGGGAACTCTGGGTTTTCTGTTTCAGAAATGGAGGTATGTTAAACCCGAGAAAGTGGGGTAAGTCAAGCCCATTTCTGAAAGAGAGGTATCTTATACCTAACCCGGTCGGGAGCAGGTTTTCTTCAGTAAACCCAGAGTTTCTCTCCGCCTCCTCCCCTTTTTTTTTAAAGAGGAAGCGGTGTTTAAATACCTCATTCATTCTTTCATTGCGCACATTTCTGTCACACACAGACCATCAAAGTGATAAAATGGCATGTCCTTTTATAGACGAAGAGGCTGCATTTATTCGTCAGTCACGTTTACTTCTTTCTGGCCAAAATACTAGCTACAAATTACATATTCAACAGTGTTATTAGATTAATGCAATAATTAATCACTCTAAAGAATTGGATTACTTATTACTAATTTTCTAAATCCCATATCAACCCCAACCACATGAACAATACAAGGAGAGACATGAAGCTGACCAAGGTGTGTAGATGGAGATGGTTAAATTGAAAATATAACTTTTAACATTAAAAAATGATGTTAAATCCACTATTTTTTCAAACAGAATTGTTCTAGGCTATGCAGTACTTAATGCAATTACTTCAGATGTAACTTTAAATTACAGAAGAATTAAGAGTAATCCTTTTTCAAGTGAAATGGTGACTCATAATATCTGCGCTCGATTGATAATGGCTTTTTATAGTTCTGGTGCACGCGCTTAACTCCGAGTCAGTCTACTTGATTAAACCAACTAATTTCAGCTGTTCTGTAACCGAAAACTCAAAGTTTCCAATCTCAGAGTCAACTCCGAGTTCAAGTTTAAACTCAGAGTTGGTTGAACCTCCTTAATGAAACGGAGAACTCCAAAGGGCACCTTTTTAAATCTTAATGCGCGACGATGTAGTGAAGAGGACAAAGCTTTGTTTCTCTGTCGGCAACTCTGCCTCTATCCCTCTTTCTTTCTTTTTTTGTTTTCTTCTCTCCCAGGCTGTTCATACAAATCAACTACACAGACCTGGTATCTGGTGGTGTTGTCCTTCTCCGACTCTCTGACTCACACTCACACACAGAGTCTAAATTATTGAAACCAGTCAAGTTTCCTGTATGCCCCCTGAGAGAAACTCAAAACCATTGATTCACAATGCAGCAGTAGCAGATAACACTCCCATAGAGCAGCTGTTTGTGTTTTACAGCCACATAAATTAGCCCAAATGTTCAACTATCCAGGAGTTACTCATGGTTCCTATGCTCTTTCCTGTTCTTTCTTACACTCCCTTTGATGCACACCCACAGCTTCATAATCTCTTCTCTCTCACATATATGATGTCAAGTTGTTCATCTTCATTTTGTAGCCATTGCTAAGTGCTCATTGCAGTTTTCTTCCATCACCGCACTTCCATTAAATCAAGCGTGTGTCAAACTTTGTGGGCTGTCCTTTTCCCTATATTTTCTGCATGTTATAAGTTTTTGGGTAAAGCACTAACATACTTTTAAGTGTGTTGTACTGTACTTTCCACAGGATGTAATTTAGTTTAACCTAAGACCATTCAGAATTCCCTGCCTGTGCTGCACTGGATTGTGCACTGATGCTAAGCTGTGGTAGTCGCCACAGTGTGTTTTTATTAATATTGAACAGAAGTAATATGTTGTTTCCACTCCTCACGTGACCTGCCCATTGGGACCTCTTGTGAACTGCATTGTGAAGCTTAAAGTCCCAGTCCCAATTAAAATCTAAACTAAAACCCTCTCTCTCCCGGTCCAGATGACACGGTGTCAGCCAGCAGTAACATGGACATGGAGGACCGGGTTTCCCACCTGGAGCAGAAGCTGCAGCTGCAGGAGGATGAGATCCAGCTGCTGAAAGCGGCTCTGGCTGATGCCCTGCGTCGTCTGGGCTGCTGCGAGGAGCAGAGCCTGGGGATGCAAACAGGCGGTGTCCATGCTGCCGGGAGGAGACCTCTGGCCACCACAGCTTCTGCACCGCCTACCAAGGGTAAGTAAGGTAACTGGCGAAAAGAGAACCAACGTCTTGCACCCTTTCCCAGCTAGTTGGGTTTTCTCATCAGTCATCCTGTGTCATCAGCATTTCTGTAACGCTAAGACATGGTCCTGCTGTTGTCATCTTCATATTCTTAGATAAAGATGTGTGTTGGTGTACCACTATGATTGACAGTAACATTTGTGCAACCATTCAATAACATGTACCATGAGTCACTTCCATGCTGTCAAACCCTCATATGCGCTGTAGTTGTTGAATGCTAAGAAACTTAGCAAACTGGGGACTAAATCACTGTACTGCTACTGTCCTGAGATTACACTTCATTATAGTCCCCACTGAGGACCGTTCAACCGCAACACCTGCAGTGTCAGACTCAGACCTTTGATGTACACACTGTACAAAGTTTATAGGAATTGTCTTTGGTGACGGGAATCTAGAAACACAGCAAATTGAAGTTTTACTGCACATACTGTAAAGGGTACAGGGACAACATTACCTCACATACAGTACTAAGTGACCATCTCAGGTTTTTAAACTGAGCTGTACGCAATACTTTTACAAACTTGTTAACAGCTGTCAATTCCTCTTTTGCTGAAGCTAATGATAATTTTAACCTTTTTTTTTTTTAAGTGCGTCAGCTCCTGCAGGCTCTTCCCTCCAGACCGCTGAGTAATGGCTACGTTCAACAGAAACGCCTCCTCTCCTCCCCTTCCTCTCCTAAGAAGGAGGTGCTACAGTCCATTAAGAGGTATACGCAACACTGCCACAAATATCACACTCACTTAGGTTGTTTTTTTTATAATTATTCTCGCATTAACACTTAATCTCAAAAGGGAGATGCAAAGGGGCAAACTAGACGGAAATCCACAGCGATTTTGGTAAAAGATGACACACTTTTAAATCCTACAAAAAGAAACTGAAGCAGTAAAGGTTTTTTTTTTTTTAAACACAGATTTCCACAAGGCAACATAACAAAATGTGATGTACATACTCTTATTTATTTTCTCCATATATTTATTTCCTTGTTTGTCTTCACACTGCCCACAACATAGAACTGAAATCTGACGACTGATTTGAGTGATTTTAATTTTACATGATTTGCAGCAGATGGGCAGCACCACCCATTTTAACTAGCTATATGAAAACAATGCTGCTTATGTTGGCATTGGTTGTCATTTTGCTAATAAAAGGTAAATGATCAGTGCGTTTTTTTGCTGTCATTCAACCTTCCACATTCCTTCGCGCTTAATTTTTATCACCTGTTCCCCCTAGTTTTATTTATAAGACCGCCATCTAAGCAGGGAAATGAACTAGGAGTGTAACTTTATTTTTAGCAGTGGCCTTGGGGGAGGAGAGGTGAAGAAGGGTAAAGATGAATTTCAAATGTCAGAGCATACTGATTTCTCTTAAAGACGTTTACTCCTCATGTTTTGTCTCCTTTCCTCTCGCCTCCTCACCTTCAGGAAGAGTATGTCCACTGAGCGTCTCACCCTGGTGAGGAGAGAGATGGGAGCAGAGAGTCGGAGTCGAACCGCCTCCTCCAGCCCCTCCGGAGGCAAAGGGTAACAGCCTTGTCCAGCGTGATGGTGTAAATTAAACACTGTTTCAAAATTCATCAACACCCCCTAATACCTTCCTGAGACATTTCTTACTGCCTTGTGATACAAGAAAAACAGTCGCATTTTACACAAAGGCAGATGTAATGGAGAAAACACGATACTGTATATCTGCCGTTGCCATGACAACAAACTATAAACTCCTTTTTCTTTGCCTCTAACAAGCTCAGAGAACATATTTGTGCAGCGTGGGTTCAGCAGGGTTGTGGAGAAGTTCAGTGGGTTACTAGATTGTTGTAATGAGCTGTCTTACCTCTCTATTCTCTCGTCTGTCTTTCTGTCTGTAGACAGACCAGACTGTCACACAGTCCGACCACGGTCGTTCAGTCTGAACACATTCTGTGTGCCTGTCAGGGGAAGAGAGGAAAAAGGGTGAGAGTGTTTGGTTAGAGCAAGACTAACTTAAGAGTTATTTTAGCCATTTAGATATCCACACTTCCGATATCTGATTACTGAACATGTTTAATACACTGGCAACCTGTCCGGGGCGTGGCCTGTCTCTCTTCCAATGCATGCTGGGATGGCCTCCATCCCCCCATGACCCTGATCCACTGAAAATGGATGGATGAAGTATTAAAGATACTGGTACTAAGAAAAAGCACTGACAATGGCAAATTATCTCCGTGGTCCGACTGTAGTTCATTTGATACCCATGAAGTTCAGATGTGAACTCATCTGGTTCAAAGCTGCTTTTACTTTAACTTAAATACGTGCAGAGTATTTAATGTCCCTTGGTTAAAATGATAGCTACGCCGACGAAATTAGCAGACACTTGAAAGCAATGGTAAGATTATACAATTTTTAGGTATCATTACGGTAGGTACAGTATCTTTTTAAACCTTTCATCGTTAATGTGAGCACACAACACCTGCCTCTGCTCTCCAATCTAATCAGCATCTGCATCTGATTGTTGGATGAAGGCATTTTACATTGACAGCCTTCGGTGTGGGAGCTGCTGGGCCTCTGAGAAGTGATGGTTCAGAGTTTCTGAAGTTTAAAGCACACTTAGCATGTGCGAGAGGCTTCAACTATTCAGGCTGTGTTTTTGAGAAGAGAGAGAGAGAGATGGCTTCTGTGCAACATCATCGTCATTAGTGTCGTCCGAAGTGTCCCGTCATCATCTGCCACTGTCGCACTTCCACAGTCAGCACTTTCGTGTTCGCCTGCACTAAATCTCGGCTGTCACCATGAATTACGTTTGGCGGTAAACGTGCTGCTGGTCTTTGCGGTGGCACAGCTGTGAGCCTGATGGACAGTGACGTATCCACGCGTCGCAGCCAGGCGAAAACGCAGCACATGGGCCACTTGTCATCCGTAAACAAACCTGAAGGAAGTTTATCTTTGGTAATACATACTCACACACACTGTTTCCATTCTTCTTGTTTATTTCTTTCACCTGTCTTTCTTTGCGCGCCGTCTTACCTCTGCCACTTTGTTTTCGTTTGTTGCGTGTGGTGTTTTTCTCTAATGAAGCGCCTTCCTCTTCTTTCACTAATTCACACTTCCTTTTCTTTCCTTTCTGCTCCTCTTTTCCTTTTCCTCGCCTCTCCTCTTCCGTCCTTGACTTCCGTTTCCTTTCCTCTTTTACTTTATCCCCCCCCCCCTTTGCTTTCGTCTTCCCTCTTGTCTTTTTCTTTCTTCCTCTTTTCCTCTCCCTCTTCTCTCACCCCCTCTCCTTTACTGTCCTTTCCTCTCCTCTCTCCTGTCTTTCTGCTGATGGATCAGATTTCAAACAGTTCTTGGGAAGAGGGGTGTGGCTACCGGGTAGAGGGGATGGGTCGACACAGTCAGGAAATGCGTTCTGATTGGATGATGGGGCCACCATCATGGGCCAGGCTGAGCTAAATGTTTGCTGAGTGAAGGAGGAAGTCCATGTGTTGCTGTGGCTGTTGGACAAGACAGGAACCACTCGGTCTGCTCACCACTCTTGACTGTTACTCTGACGGAAACCTTGCAGCCATGAAGAGATCTTCCAGGTAAATAGTTGCTTTATAATAGGCCAATCAATGATTAACAGGGAGAGCGGGAGACTGTGAGCAAAGAGGATTTACTTATTGAACTTTTTTGGAAGAGAAAGTCTTATGCTCTAATGGACTTTTTGCTAGACTCTGAAGTAAACGTATGTATTTTGTGGAGGAAAGTGTGCAGCTTTAGTTTTTGGATGACCAGGCCGTAACAGCAGCGTGCCACTTTTAAAGTCAACTGGAAGAATTTCAGAAAAAAATGAAAGTGTTTTTTTTTTGGTTGTTTTATTTTGTGTGTGTGTGTGTCACACCCAGCTAGTCCTTCATTTGTTGTTTGAATAATATTCAGCTGGATTATAGGTTGCACAATGAAGCGCACTGTGGTTTGGTTTGTAAAATGCATTCAGGCTTCGCCATATTAAGTTTTTAGTTATTTTTCAGTCTCGAAAAAAAGTCAGCCAGCCGTTTAGTTCTGGCCTGCACGGCAGCCTGAGGAAGTTGGGTTGTTCTATGAAACCGTCGGCACGCAAACGGTTTGATGCTGTAGGTTTCCCATCTGCAGGGCTGTGGGTGGCTGTGGGGAGGGGCTGCAGCTGAGTAACACACATACAACAGAAACAAGAGCAAGTTGTGTTAGTGGACCATGGATCAAATGGCAAGAGGCAGGTCTGATGAAAACAAAAGGAAATACTAAATTGTGTCCTTTTTTTTTTGAGAAGAATTAGTCGTGGTTCAATTGTGTAGTCCACACAAGGAAGGACAAAGTGAGTCGTACTGTATTATGTGAAACCACTAATTCACATTGTTCATCTGCTCCAAAAACTGAAATCTGACGTTTGTGGAAACCATAATGAAGTGTTGTCTAAATATGGTGCTTTTTCTGAAGTGGATCTCTTCCCTAAACAGTCACTCATTATGTCACACACACGTTGAATGAATTTATGCGCCTTTTTAGGTGTCATTAGTTGCCGTTTTGTCTTCGGGCTTCTAGCGACGGTGGAAACAAACAAACGGGTCATGTTTCTGTCCAGTTATGAAACAAACACACTAGCATAATGGACTGAGTGAATGTGACGTGACAGGAGACTAGTCGGACTGTGCTCAGCAGTTCTGTCAGTTAACTGATTGATTTATACTGGCAGCACACAGGAGAGCACTCCTGCCTTTAGCTTACAGAATGAAGTTCACAAAATGATTACATATGCAGCAAACTGCCTCACGTCGCCATAGTTTTATTTGCCTGTGCTGCCTTGGGTGGGGCACATTTGTACCTTGTTTAACATTAATGTTAAGGTTTTCCAAAGGGACTATAATTAACAAAGCTGTAGAGCAGCTTATAACAGAGAACTGAACTGAAAAAAACCACTGCGAAGACTTGAAACGCCCTGCAGCGTTGTGACCACAGGAGGCTGATGCAGCTGTTGGGCTGATGATACGATTACCGATTCGTTCAACATCGACTGAACCTCCTGCTTAACATGCAGCAAACACATTGACCATGTGGCTGATTGCAGAGAAGCATTTTGCTCCAGGCGCCTTAAACAGAACTGAAAGCCAGGCTTGCCACAATAAGCCGGTTTAACATCACTATGCATCAGCATTTCTTTTCATCTAATATGAAGTACATTTTAAAGTTGAGGGTAGTAACCCTTTAAATCTAAGGGCATTGTACAAAGTTGAGTTTAGCCATACAAATCCAAGGGATAAGGAAAAGATTTCTATCATGTTCACTCTGTCTTCTTCTTTCCTTTTAGTCTCGGTTTCATGGGACCGAAAGCTGAAGCTCATCAGCTGCGTTTGTGTCCATTAACTGAACCACTGCAGTACTCCAGTCATAATGGACTATGAAATGGACGCACACTTGACCATCACCACCGTTACCACAGTTCATGGGGCTACGACCCATCAGTCAGACTGCAACATCCATTTTCTCCCCGACATGCATCACTCAGATTAAAAACTGATTTACTACACCACCCACCGCTGCACTTTGCCCTTACTTATGAAATGCAGTGATGATGATTCTCTTCTAATGAGGTCATGCCATTTTAAGGCAAATGTATTCTTGCGCCTTGTGTAAGTTTTTTTTTTTTTTTTTTTTTTGAATAAAGTCAGCTCAAGGCTTGATAAATAAAATTCCGCATACTAGACTTGAACAATATTTAATTGATTTGTATTTATATATTTAGCAAACCAGCTAGCATTGATAACAAAAAACTTAAAATATTGTTCTCAGTTGTCAAAATATGATGCAAGAATAAGCATAGGCACTGAAATGATCATGTTTCAACAAATTTTAAAATATGATAAACAAGCTAACGCACAAGTTACACATAAGCTAAATAAATTGCTTACATTGTCCTTAAATCCTTATGCAGCCACACCGACAGTCGGAAAGTCATAACTCGAAAAATATCTTTGAGAAACATTTTAGCTTTCCAGAGGCCCTCTCCGATCTTGCCATCTCGTTGTCAGTAAAACACTCCTGCGGCTTCCAGCCAAGCAGCTGGAAACCAGGCCGGTCATTGAGTGGTTTAGATTAGGACAGCAAGCAGCGCTGGAGTTTTGAATTTAAACTGAGCACCAACTCGACGCCTCTCAAATCAATTGCCATTAATTAGTCCCTTCTGGTGCAGGCAGGCACACAATGCCAACAGTTCATTCAGTGTAGCATGTTAATAAGTGCTCTGTTTGTGCATTCCCTGTCCCTGGAAACCTGGTGACTGGGACTGCAGCCGCATGGGTTTTAGATCCACAGTTGTTTGCCCTGTCAGGCTGCCAGTTTTACCCAGCATGCCTTGCACTAATTACTGGCCCTGAATCAATCTTGTTCTCTCATTGGCTAGAACCGGGCCACACCTCATCTTCCTGGCAGACCACGCGTGCGCACACACACACAAACACACAGTTCAAGAGACAAACAGGCCTTTATGTGGATATTTTAAAGAGCCGACACCCTGCCTGGTCTCCTCCAGTTGCCCAGAGACACAACAGACACCATACAAGTCCTCAGATCAGTGGCCTGTTTACTCTGCAGTCTGTCTTTTTAATCTTCCTCAGATGCTTTGTGTTATGTTCAAACACACACATGCAAGCTCTGATCTTTGTATGATTAATGATTCTTCTCTTTTCTTTTTACCTGTGTCCCTTTTTTTTTTTTTAATTGATTTGTAAAACGCATTGTTGCAAAACTGCTTTATAAAAGAAGACATGTCAGTGCTGTGAGGCCTTTCTCAGGTAACTCCCTGTTAAACAAATGTCAGGAAAAGTAGACACGTGGTTGCATCTCTCCTCGGTTTGTTATTTGTCACCGTGTAGCACCCATAGGGTTCGTTATTTCCTCAATGGAAGCATCTGCTTTTCTTATATTTTTCCACTCATTTATTCAGGTTTCTCCTTAATTCTTCACCCGTCTGCATATTGTTATTTCATCTTTTTACAGTTTGTTGATATTGAGTCGAGAACCAGTCACGGTCCTCTGATCACTTCCTTACTACATCATTTGTAAATAAACGCAATTTGTTTAGTTTTTTTGTTGGTTTCTATTTGTTTCAGATTTTTAGAACCTATGCAAATCTCCTACGCCACTGCAGTTGTCCTCAAAGTGCTGCGTTTTCTCTCCACCCTTCCTTTGTCTGCTTCCACAGACACTCAGGAAAGTCAAACACATCGTTCCAGACTCTCCTGTTGCTGAGCAGGAAGAGAAAAGCCTTCAAATGTCCCTTGTCTTATCAAGCCTTGCTTTTTTCACTGCCGTCGCCATGGTGACATCCGCCTGTCAGCTGAGGCAGCGCTTCAACATCCTGATAATCTGAGTGGTTGACAGCATCCTGACAGGTTAGGTTGTTGTCAGCATGCGCTGAAATGCTCAGAAGGCAGTTCTGATTGGGTGACAGACAGCTGATTCAGGAACAGCTGCGGCTGAAGCTCAGCTGCTGCAAATTGATGAGGCAGCTGCAGGTTTTGATTGACAGGTCCAATTATGGATTTTGACAAAGTGACTGGCAAACTGGTTGTCATTTTTTTTTGTTTTTTTTATTTACAACCTTTTCATATAAATACTGTACATTTAGCTTTTCTATGCAGTATTTGGTAACACTAGTGATTGTCTACCTCACTTCCCTCTCTCATCGTTGCTGTGATCCTCCTCTGTCAAACTGTTTGGCTGAGCACGACATTCGCTGTGTGTTTAACTTACAGTCAGTGTCACATTCCACTTGTGGATACGCAGATAACAGGACTTCTCTCTTTGCTTTGCGTCTGCTGACTCGATCAAAGACACTCGTTCTCTTCGTCTTGTGTACACAGACTTGGTACTTCACTCATTTTCTCTATTCATCGACGGTAAACAGAGCTGTGTCTTTAGCTTTGTATCTTGCCCAATAACGAAGACGTATGGCCAGGGCGGCATTAACTTGCTGCAGGAGCCTTGGGCAAAAATGAGCTGTGGGCCCCTGTTGACCCCCAGCCTGTTCATTGTGTATGAATCATGTCGCCTTTAGGATCCCAACTGTACAGTGCACACAACAGACTACACATGGCACGTTTATTTTTCAACAGGAGGAGGCGGAAATATATTATGGAATCTGCACTATGTTGGCACAATATCAACAGGCATAATGAAGGCCTAAATACTTTATTTTGACACAGGAAAGGGCCTCAAACTTGGCTAAAAATGCTAGAGCCATTGCACTTGTTTATTTGCCCTACTTGGGTTGAGCAAAGTGAACGGAGTTGAAATTAATCAAATTAACTGGGGTAAACCCGGGGCCTTCTGGGCTCCTTAGGGTCTGGGCACCCAGGGAAGTTGCCTGCTTTGCTCAGTTGATAATCCAGTGTTGTATATCCCTACAGAAAAACAAAATGACACCACACAGAACTTTTTTTTTTTTCTTCAAAATTGTGGTCTTAATTATTCTGAAGGGGGGGTGCGAATGACTTCCTCAGTATTTTAAGCTGTGAACATTCTTTTCTTTCAGTGAAATGTGTCACACAGACTTCTGCTGGAAATGTTGGTTATTGTTCCATAGCTGGAAAAATCAATTTCACAAGTTTGGTGCATCATGCTAAACATTCCGGTTATGTAATATGGATATGAAAACGATATTTCCAAGAATGTAGTCCATCTTCTTAAAGAAGAATTTCAGGAAAATAGAAGATGTCTTGATCATGATGCATGGCCTGTGTATTTTTGCTGACTTTATGCTCTGCAGCTCTTCCACTGACATCCCTAATGTCCAGTTAATGTGGAGCGGTCAGGGTTGCAGCCTGTAGAGCAAGGAATAAATAATTCAGAATCTTATAGGAACGCCTGATGTTATGGAACTAAATCTCAGAAGTTTCGGAAACAACAAAAAAAAAAAGTGTGTATTGTTGGGTGTACCTGCTGGTGCAACTTCTTACATTATCTTGTTTTTGTTATGGATGACAGACAGCCCCTGAATGATCTCATGCTGCATAACAATCTTCACAGGAGACATTTAATTGATTTTTCTATTTTCTGTTTCAGCAAATCTAAAGAATGCACCCTCAATGCAGGTAAGAGGAGTTTTTTTTCTTTATCTTTGATTTTTTTTGTTTGTTTTAAACCCCACTGATGGTTTGGGTGTGTGTGTGTGTGTGTGTGTGTGTCTCAGAGTATCTACTTTAAGACCGCATTGGTAAATCTGTCACATTTCAATGTGTTGTAAAAAGGATGAGCAGCCTCTGATGTGCAAAAATCAATTAGCCTTCAGGAGTCCTTGAAGTAGTCTTGACGGGTTTTTTTATTACTGTCATTTTGAACCATTAAATATTTGTCATTGGAAGTATTGAATATCCATTAGAATTACTAAAGAGCCTGACGCTTCTTATTCTGAAGTAAAATAAATGATCGGTTATTGCTGCAAAGTGTTCAGAAAGAGGTACTGAAGAATCAAAAAAATCTGAGGCTAGCCTGATTTTTTTTATTATTTATTTATTAATTTTTTTTGAAAGCATCCATGTTAATTAAGGTTACCGAAGGATTGGCTTTGCAAACCCATGTCTGTGTATGGCTCGTCTGATCATTGCAACTAACGAAGACCCAAGGTTGCCCTCTGTGTTCTCTTTCCTCTGCTTGGTTTTACTGAAGAATGCCAACCGGCAGTTTTCCAGAAAACAACAGCGAATGTCAGAAATGAAAGGAAACCTAATGAAATAAGTTTACAATGGCATGGTATACCTTTTGACTGTGGTCAGTTAAGTAAGTTTATACAAAGTATTGGCAGGATTTCATCTTGATCTTCCGTACTGTAGAATATGTGGGATTTCAAGAAGTCAGGGTTCTCTTGTCGGCTGTCAATGCAGTGCTGTTGTTTTCCAAAAAGAGACCCATGTACCTCCTTGTACTGTCTCTTCTACTTGTCTCTGCAGCTTGACTTCTGTTTCTCTGTTCCCTCCTCGCCACTTCACCATCCATCCCTATTTTAATTCCCCCATTCTTTCCCCCCAGAGGACGGCTATGTAAGGATGTTCCTCCGAGGTCGTCCTGTCACCATGCATGTCCCTGATCAGCAGAGGGAGAGCTACAGCCTCGACCACAAGGTGGCGCTACCGGACCGCAAGCTCAAGCTGCAGTGGGTGTATCCTTCAGACTGGGAAAGGGGAAACTGTAAAAATAAACTGATAAGCATTTTCTTCGATGGTTTAGGAGTGAGTGGATGAGTGAATTAGAAATTAATTATCTGTGTTGATTTAGAGGTTTTTTAGACTCTGCGTGGGAAACTTGAAGGGAAGGCAGATGGAGAGACATCAGGCAAAGATACTGCAGGAGGTGAATTTGATGGTGAATGATAAACTGTATTTTTTAGATTATGTGTGATTAACACTGTTAAGTCTTTGAGTCAGACTTTGAAAACCCCTAGAATAGATGGATGGAAACCTAAATAATTGCCAGTCTCCATTGATTAAATATAGTTATTTGGCAGTAAATGTAAAATATAAACTTTGGGTCAAACAAGCTTTAATTTCTCCATCATACATGTATGATCCTTTATATTATGGGAGGTGCAGCTCTGAACCTTGAATAATACTCTTGGTTTCTTATTGTAAAAGCAGCAAAGGAATCAGTCCTTGTGAGTCGCCTTGGTAGAGAGCATCAAATAAATGTCTAAAATAAGAATATCAAATGTTCTCTCTCGCCGGTCCTGTCCAGCTGCACTCATCTTGTTCCCTAACTTGAGCGCGGCCCAGGTATGGCTACCGCGGACGTGACTGCCGCTCCAACCTCTACCTGCTGCCCACAGGGGAGATCGTCTACTTCAATGCCTCCGTGGTGGTGCTGTACAACACCGAGGAGCAGCAGCAGAGACACTACCTGGGCCACAACGACGATGTCAAATGGTGAGAAAACAGCAGGCTGATAAGAGCTGTCTTCCGAGTATTTGATATTTAACATTAGGTCGGAGTAGAGTAACATGTTGTCCCATTTCCTGCGTGACCTGCATTCTCCCACATACCCTGGTTCTTCTGTGCATGTAAACATATCGACGTTGATCAAAGGATGTGCTAAAAGATTAACTACTCAAGTACTGTGTGCGCAGTACACATGTAGACTAATACACAGAAAGCAGCCAGAGTAGAGTTGACCGCAGGATATGGAAACATTTGTTTAAACAGAGCGTGACTCTTGAGCTCTTCTAAAACAACTTTTCAACAGACACTGTTGAAACAAATGCTAAATGCTTCCTGCATTCTACCCGCTGAAATGATTTCGTACGCAACAGTTCTAGTATTCAGTCAAACCTGAAACTCAAATGTTTCACACCTGGCCCGCTTCTCCAGAAGCTTCCTCATGAACTCCAACACCTAGACGGGGACAAAAGAGACAAACGTTTCAAACTGCTCAGAGTCGCTGACTGTGTGTTTGTCATTTATGGGGTTTTTGGTTTACTTAAGGAGAACTAGCTTGACATCCTGAATGAGCTCTGTGACTGGAGCCACTGGGCTGTAAACATACTGAATCCCCCCGAGGCATGCTGGGAAAGCTACTCATCTCTTCAGGGAAACAATCGCCTTCTCCTCTCCCACGGCGTCATATCGCGTTCTCCTCTTCTTCTTGCTATGAAAAGGATCCTGTGTTAACTACTCTAGTTTTTTTGTCTTTTTTTAATTTTTATTTTAGAAACCCAAAATTATGATAACAGTATGACTTCTATTGCAATAAATATTGTAATTAAGTTTCAAAAGTAAATAATCACAGATTTTGTCAGTTTATGTTATCATATTATAGTGCTAAGTGTCAGTAATGTGTTTCTAAAAACATATTTTACAATTTTGAAATATCAATTTCTTTGACTTCCTTGTTTATGAAAGTCCGAGGCCAAAAACAAAACGGTTTCGGTCACGGAAGCAGCAGCAGGTGATGGCAAACGTCTCCCGTTGTGTTTACTTTCGGTGTGTTTGAATCTGCAGGGGAACACTTCTCTGGAATCTTACACCTTTTTCCATAAAAGCCAGAAGCAGTGTAAAAAATTAAAATGAAGTAATAATTTATACCTTCTCTTCTTAGCCTGAGTGTACATCCTGACATGGTTACCATAGCAACTGGGCAAGTGGCTGGAAACTCTAAAGATGGCAAGGTACTGTGAAAACCACAGTGTTTTACTCAGCTAGAATAAATAGTAAGAATTTATTTTTTTAAATTTAGTAGTAGATATGTTTTGTTTTAGTTTTTTCTTGCAGCATTGTATATGATGTAAAAATTCCTGTTTTGTGTAGAAAGCAGTTTTAATAACATTGCAAGTGTCAAAGAAAATGTTTGATTCTTCAATCCGTTCCTCTTGTTATCTAATCCCACTTTCTTTGTTTCTACATATCAAATGAGTTTTTTGTTTGTTTTTTTTCTGACGCACTTGTGTCTTTGTCTGTTCTCATCTCTGGCACCTGCTCAGCTGCTGGCTCCTCATGTTCGTGTTTGGGACTCCGTGAGCCTCAACACGCTCCATGTGATCGGGATGGGCGTGTTCGACAGGGCAGTCACCTGCGTGGCTTTCTCCAAGTCGGTAAGCAGTTTCAGAACCTGTAGAGTTTGCTGAGGGTTGGACACTGTGCAAAGTTCAGTCAGGTACTGACCGGTGATTTAATAAATACATGTAACGGTCTTTTTGCTTTGTGAAGATCTGACTCCTTGTTTTTCCTCTCAGAACGGCGGCACCTTCCTCTGCGCTGTGGACGATGCCAACGATCACATCCTGACGGTGTGGAACTGGCAGAAAGAGAAGCAACTGGCTGACGTCAAGGTACCCTGACCTTTGACCATCCGACCCTGATCCCAATTCTACAGCTGTATCATTATTGATTCTATCTCTTGGTTCTAAACCTGAATGAGTGCTCTTCTCAGAACACTAAATTAATCTGAAACATGTTTGCATCTTCGTGCCTCCTGCCTCTGCAGTGCTCCAATGACTCTGTACTCGGTGCTATGTTTCATCCCATGGATGCCAACCTGATTGTCACCTGTGGAAAATCTCACATCAACTTCTGGACCATGGAGGGCAACACTCTCAGCAAGAGACAGGGCCTGTTCGAGGTATGGCCATGATAACAACTGCTTCAAAAAATGCATCACACTACCCACCTACCACAAGTTAACCTTAGTAACCCACGCTGTAGTGGAAAAATACTCGTAGTTGTTGTTTCATTAGGTGCAGCTAGCTAAAACTAATGTAGTGTAATACGGCAGCCTTGCAATAAATCCTACCCTCTCTATCGCTGTCTCTTCTCTCTAGAAACACGAGAAGCCAAAGTATGTGTTGTGTGTGGCGTTTGCTGAGAATGGCGACGCCATCACAGGAGACTCCAGTGGCAACATCTACGTCTGGGCCAAAGGTAGACTCTAAATCAATCACAGTGATCCCAAACTTTTTGTTTAAGATATTTTAGAGCATAAAAGCACTGAAGGACTGGCTGCTCACTGAAGTATGAAAATGTTAACGCAGCAGTGCTGGTCCTGTAAGAACGGGATTAGATGTTTGAAAAGCAACCTGTAAAGATACAGGAAAATAAAACCAATTTGCCAGTTATGGATCACTATTAAGACGACGCCATAAAAAAATGTTTTGCTGCCGACCTAAACACGACCACAAGCAGTTTTATTGTTGGAGGATTCATTCCATCATAACTTTGAAGGGAAAGGGTTCCCTGGGTTCACTATCAAGCGATGTTTGTTAATGTACAGTTTTCATTTGGTTTCTCCCCACTTATTCAAAGGTTCCATCAGAGACAGAGTGTCCTCCTGTTTGTGTTCTGATTGACAGGTGGTAACCGCATCAGCCAGCAGGTGTCAGGGGCCCACGAGGGCGGGATTTTCTCTCTTTGTGTCCTGAAGGACGGCACCATGGTGTCTGGGGGAGGGAAGGACCGCAAGGTGGTGCTGTGGGACCACAACTACAGAAAAAAGGCCGAGATGGAGGTGAGAGAAGCGAAGTGTTGTGTACGCCGAAGGCACAATGAGAATAATCCTGAAGACGAGAATCGGTTTCCCTTTTAACATTTTCGTGTCAAAGTGCCACATCTGCTTAATTTTATGGGATTTGTATTCAGTCTTATGTCTTCTGTCAGTCTTCTTCAGTCATCTTGCCTTTTGAGTTCTATCTGCATCTATAAAGTGTGTGAGACGCTTTCAGTCTGGTGTGTGTGTGTGTGTGTCTAGGTGGGCGAGTTGTTTGGTCCTGTTCGGGCTCTGACTGAGGGTAAACCCGGAGAGCTCTTCATAGGAACCACCAAGAACTCCATCGTCAGAGCCGCCTTCCCTGATACATTAACTCCTATTGTACAGGTACACACACACACACACCCATAAATATGCATGTTTCTGGTTTTAAAAAAAGCACACAGCGATCATTTTTATTTATAGTGGAAGGTGCTAACAAACATTTTCACTCTGCGCGCGGCGGTCTCAGGTGTATTAGGTAAATGTAATGTGTTACAGGGTCACACAGATGAGCTGTGGGGTCTGGACGTCCATCCCTCAATGGAGCAGTTCGTCACCTGCTCCCAGGACAGACAGGTTCACCTCTGGGACACCAACTCCCATCAGCCCCTCTGGAGCAAGACCATCGAGGTGACTGATCTTTAACATCACTTCATAACAACATTTTAATATTCGGATGTAGAGCACTGACCTCACAGCACTAGAGTATAGCAAATACCTAAATTCTGTCATCAGTAATACGGGTCGTGATTTTAAAGAAATGAATTCATCCTCTTCTCTGCTTCCTCCGGTGCTCCAGGATCCAGGGAGGTCTGCAGGTTTCCATCCCAGCGGGGCTGTTCTGGCTGTGGGGACCATGACTGGAAGGTCAGCCTCACAGTTACAGTTCAGAAACTAAACACACCAGGCGGAACAACTGTTATACAAGACAACTTCCAATCCATTTCTTAAAGCTTCAGGCTGTGTAAGAGGGATTACTGGATTTAGAGTTTATATTTATTTAGATTTATTGGCCAAATACATTTACAGTCTTTGACTTTAGTGATTTGTTCCTTTTGGTCAATTTAACATAAAATTAAAAAAAAGTAATGAGTTAACAGTTTCCTTTTGATGTTAAAAATACAACATATGATACGTAGCTGTGGCAACAATTCTAATTATTATTATTGTATTTATATACTTTTGCAAATACATTTTGTTAAAAAACCTCAGATCAGAGATAATCAGCTAACAGCGGCATCAATGGTTGATTTTACGGATTCCATTTTATTCATACTGTGGAAACATGTTAGATTAGTGCTGAAACAATACATCAATTAATTAATTTGTCAATCAGCAGAAGATGTCCATTCAATGGACAATTCAACAATAACTGAATAATCGTTTAAATCATTTATTAAGCAAAAACGTGATGTACTGCTTTCTCTGTTTCATATGGTGTAAATATGTTTGGGTTTTGGACTACAACGAGCAACTTAAAGACATAATCTTGGGTTCCATGAACTCGTGATGGGCATTTTTTTGTTTGTTTGTGTGTGTGTTGCAGGTGGTTGGTGCTGGACACTGACACCCGGGATCTTGTTTCTATGCACACAGACGGCAATGAGATCATTTCCAACATCAAGTACTCTCCAGGTAAAACATGATCACGACACCAAACCTGAGCCGTAAACGGCGCACACAGTGACGCAGCAGCTGGTACACCAAGGCTCTGAAACATGTTTCAGTACCGTATTAACCTCTCCTACAAACTCTGGTAACTCGAGGGCTCCTTGTGCTTTTAGACGGTAACTTCCTGGCTGTTGCTTCCCACGACAACTTTGTTTACATCTATGCTGTGATGGAGAATGGCCGAAAGTACAGCCGTGTGGGGAAATGCACTGTAAGTACACAGTCTTAAAATAACAACCCTTTTTCACAATTCACATCTCAGCTGTCTGAAAGCTTTAAAAAAAGAAGTTAAAATGAGAAAATATAGCAGCTGTTTTTTTGGCCACTTTGGGGCTCTTTATGGACAACCCTATTACATAACTGAAGTTGATAGATTAATAACCTTGTTTATTTTTTTTTAACATAATTGGCTCTTTTACTAGAAGTGCTTAAATAAAACTTTCCCTCCAGAATTAGATGAAGAACAAGAAAATCTAACCCCTTTTTTTTTTTTTTTTTTTTTTTTTTTTTTTTTTTTTTTTTTTTACAAAACTAGAACACACAGAAATCACATTTTCTCCAAAACGGAGTGTGTGGAATGAACCCCTTATACCCTGTGTGATCTCTATTCAAGCAACATCAATTCCTCCCTTTCCCCCAGGGCCACTCGAGCTTCGTCACCCATCTGGACTGGTCAACAGACAGCCAGTACCTCGTCACCAACTCAGGAGACTACGAGATCCTCTTCTGTAGGTCCTCCCTCTTGTCCCTGTTCACATACAGTCATAGCTTACCCTTTTTAGATGTGTTGTCAGTATAAGAATTTCTGCTAAAATATGTAATCTCAAGTCACTCTTGTTTCAAAGAGACAAAATGTTAGTGACATGTTGACTTGTTTTACATGTGTAACTTTCTTTCTTTTTTTGTTTCTTCAGGGGAGGCATCCAGTGGTAAACATGTGACCAGCATGGACACAGTGCGCAACATGGAGTGGGCCACTTCCACCTGCACTCTGGGCTTCAACACCTTTGGTAGGTCGATAAAACTCAGTCGTGTTTTTTTTTTTTTTTTTGTTTGTTTTTCTTTATCCATCTGTGATTTGACCATCTAAAGCCTGTGAGCCCAACTGAGATCAACAAGCTGACTTTTCCTGTAGTGTCAACAGGTAAATGATCAAATTTTAAATACTGTGCACCTTAGGGCTACTTGGCTGATGCTCGTGCAGCTCAAAATGGCAACAAGAACTGTTTAGAATTGTTTTACATTTAATTCAGTTACATTTTGTTTGTATAGCGGCAACTCCTAACAGAAGTTACCTCATTGCACTTTTCTTAGAGAGCAGGTCTAGGCCGTACTCTTTATAATATTATTTACAGAGAGACTCATCGAATCCCACCATGAGCAAATGCTTGTCAACAGTGGCAAGGAAAAATGTCATGAAACCTCGGGCAGAACCAGACTCAAGGGTGTGCGGCCATCCTGATATTTAGTAATGTTTAACCAACCTGCAAATGTCCAGCTTTCTCCAGATGGAGCATCCATTTTGGTCTCCTATTTAAAATTTTGACTTGTCAATTCTGTTGGTGGGGCAATGTCCAGTTGGAGCTCTGATCAAAACTACTGCACGGCAGTTGGCTGCAGCCTGAAACGTGAAATGAAAGAACACGAAGTGACTCTTAACGCTTCGCTGATGTCGTTCACCCTCTCTTTCTCTCTGTACCGGTCTCGCTCAGGAATTTGGCCAGATGGCGCAGACGGGACAGACATCAACGCCGTGTGCAGGTCACATGACGGATCCCTGCTGGCCTCTGCCGATGACTTTGGCAAAGTGCACTTGTTCTCCTTCCCCTGCTCTCAACCAAGGGTCAGTCACTCAGCGACACACTCTTAGCACATCGGTGTCTATGTGTTTGTATATACACATTGCTTTTTTTGTTGACCTATTTATGACCTGCAGCTATCCGATCCCTCCACTGTTTTTGAGATTTCGCTCTCCTCTGCATAGACCTTTTTCACCATAGCCGAGCAGCCACACTGTTCTTCTCTACGTTGTGATTTACGTGTTAATGAACGCAATGAAAGCTCAGCAGAAATAACAAAATACTCAGCCACAAGGTCACATCACCGCCTGACCAGACCTATAATGAACATGATTTCTGCCAGGTGTTTATTTTGTGCTCACAAACACATTTAGGCTGTTGAGCCTATTCTTCTTTTTTTTTTTTTTTTTTTAACAAGTTCAGGTTTTCACCTAAAGCCATTTAAACTGGAGCTGTAAACTTAATTGTCTGTTCAGACAAGCTGCCTGCCATTAGCGCAGAAACACAGAAGCTGTAAATAGTTACAAGGTGGTATTTTATTTTATTTTATTTTATTTAAACTCTCTTGGAAAGAAACTCGTTTTACACACAACTCTTTGACTAAAACCAAGCGAGTTACAGTTGTGCTCCATGGAAAAAACTGATACTGAAATTTGTTAAAATAAATAAGAGAAATAAACAAAACTAGATGCTACCTCCTCATTCCAAGTGGTCACAAAGAGTCTAGAGGCCCAAAAGGTTGGGAACTGACGTAACCGAGACAGCAACAAGTTGTTTTTAATTAATTGAAATTACAGAAGATATTAACGTTAAATATTTTCCTAAATTAGAACCAATACACTACAGTAGCTTAACCTACGGCTGACCCTCTACCCTGCTCACATTTACAGGCTCCGAGCCACGAGTACGGTGGCCACAGCAGTCACGTGACCAATGTTGCCTTCCTGCACGACAACAGTCACCTGATCTCCACTGGTGGGAAGGACACCAGCATCCTGCAGTGGGTGGTGGCCTAGGCAATGCTATCCACCTCTCTAATCCCAACAGGCAGAGACCAACATCCTCTCTGACCTGTCACCCCCTCACTGTTTTATCCTCCTGCCACCAGGGGGCAGTATCTCCTCTGTGCCTACTGGAAAGTTTAAAAAAAAAAAAAAAAACAACAACAACACACCCACAACTTGACCGACCCACGGATATCACACTGGATGAGATAATGAGTATCATTGTAATAAATGGAATATTATTCAGTGTCCTGCTGTTTGTAATAGAATGTAGAGAATATGATTTGTTGCCATGCAGGAAGTGAATCCTAACTGCTCCCAACAAACTACTGCAACACAGTAAACCTGTGATTTTAGCATTAGTACTAACTGTGCCTAGACTGTATCTATCTTGACCCCCTTTAATGGGAATTCCACCTATTTTAAGGGACCTGTGTATTTGCAGGTTTTAGCTCCTTAATAACAAATTTATGTATACTTTACCGTTTTGTTCACCATTTTTGAATGCATGCTACACACTTACAGTTAGGTGTATAGTTATATTTTGAGGTTTAATATTAAGGTATGATTTCTACCATTCCTAGAAGTTATTGGTATCCATTCAGTTCTGTAAAGAATGAATATCAGTTAGCAGACACTGGAAACTTGCTTCAGCTGGATGGCTTAATGCAGTATAGACTTTTCAAATCATACCGAATGCACGAAAACCAATGTATTCTTAAAAAATGGAGAACAAATACTCTTGAATATCTATAAAACATCAGCTTGGTGTGCAAAATGGTGGGCTGTGATGTAAAGTATACATGATTTGAAATAACGGGGTTGAAACATGCAAAATCACACAACCCTTTTTAGAATTCATGTAATTTCTGCAGCCCAGGTGAGCGTATGAGAGTCCCGCACCGCTTTTTCCTGAAGCCAGAAATCACCCAGATAAACCTTCAAGCTTGTCGAGGGATGTAGGAAAACAAAATGTAACCTTGTCTCAAGGGGGTCAGTGGTCCTGTCCATAAGCATCTTGCTTTAAGAAAGACTGATGCATGTTTGGAAGAACTATTTGTCCTGGGGTCGAAGGAAGATTGTAGCAAAATTCCTAAAATGAGTGGTATTCCCCTATTTAAAATTCTTAATATAACCCCCTTGCCTTGATGTCTTACACATTTACATCCCTCAGCCTCATTGACAAACTCAAGGTACTAAGGATGCAGAAGACTTACAGATTGCTTTTGGAGAATGTAAACGGCACAGAGTGGCTGTGTTTTCCCCCGAGCCTCTCATTTTGCTCTGTGTTTGATTGTACTACTGCTGTAACTGTCCTGAGGAGCTACTAGATGGCGCTACAATGCAAGAGAATGAGCATGACCGAGGCTACCGCCCTCCTGCAGATGCTGTTAATGTGGCAAAGGTCTATAGAGTAAATATATGTATAATGCAGTGTATCCGAGTGGCTGTGTTCTTTTAATATTTAACTAACAATGATGGATGTTGTTGTTTTTCGTGTGGCTCTTTTAGCGATCGACAGAAGAGTAATGTAGGCTGCCGTGCTGTGGAAGTGAGCTTGAGCTGTGCTTTGCCTCCTGTTTTTGTTAATAAAGTTTTTACCCAAGTACTACTCACTCGGTGGAGGCTCGCCTTTTTTCTTCCCTTTAAGTTGGCAGGAAAAAGCGAAATCCCTTGAGCCATGATCGCAAGAGACGATCCTGGTAAAGTAGCGTTTAAAAACAATACAAGGGTATTCCTGACTTATTTTTTTTTTATGTCTTACTGTGTACAACAAATCTTGTTATGCTCAATTCTTTAAACCCATCACAAATCTATCATTAAGAGAAATATTTTGGTGGTAAATTAAAGTAAAAACAGGCAGAGTTTATGATGACTTGAGAGGGAGGATGCTGTGGTGACATTTCTATGATTCTATTGACAGTCAGCATGTGTGCGGCGGTTAGAGGGGAGTCTGTCTGTGGCCAAAGGTAGCTGGTTCAAATACCCAGGCCACTCAGGGTAATCTGGATGGGTGCATAGTAAACTAAGAGCTTTCAGTGTGTGAAGATCCCAGGTGTTTCCATAAACAAGAAGCTAAAAAAAACATTCACCTACATTTAAATGCCAGAGAGAAATATGGAAAGCCAGGGAGGACCGGGGTAAGAAGGCTTTTTTTTTAAACTAGCTGTTAAACAGAGGTGATTTTAATATAATATAATTGTATACAGTTATTGGTATAGTGAGCTCCAAAGCATGTGATCTTGTTGTGTTGAATTTAAGCAGGACTTTAGATTAGAACCAGTGTCATGCACGTTTCAGGTTTAGCAACACCAAGATCCCGAAGAAAAATGGCAGATGTTAAAGGCTTAGAAGGTATGGAGGATATTTTTGGTCATGAAATAAAAGAGATAAAATTCAAAAAGATTATTAGATCATCACGCTAATAGGAATAATCTGGCCATAATTAAATTGAAAATTGAAAAAGCTAATTTAAAATGTAAAATGATAATTAAAAAAATTTAAAATGACAATGAAAAAAGTGAAATTTAAAATGCAAAAGCTTAATGGAAACGTCAAACTGAAATCTTAAATTGCAAAGATGAAATTTAAAAATGCCAATGGAAATAAGAAAAGGTAAACATCAAATATGAAACTCGAAATGGGAAATGGAAAAGCTTAAATAGAAAAACTAATTTATAATTTATTATTATCTTTTCCATAAGGAATTTGTAATTTCACATTTTACATTTTGTTTTTCAAATGCTAAATGTAAATGAGGAGGCGTGACCAAAAGCCAGCAGGTTTGAAACTGCTGGTATGTAGGTGTACATGGGATCATATTCGAATAATAATATAAACTTGAAAATGAAAATGTAATTCCACAATAGCATTATAATTTTCCACATAGGCATGTGTATTTGAGTAAAAATGAAAATGCAATAACTTAATTTTAAGTTGTAGGACGTCGCTTACTTGAACGTGTGCTGCGTTGCTCCGCATTGTTTAATGAGAGACCATGTTAACTGGCGACTTGCAGCCGAACGCGCCTGTGGTCGTGGTAACGTTATCGAGGTGCTTTTCTAGCCGGGGTTGACTCCTGACACCCTGGGGCTGACCCCGCTGGCCCCTCTCAGACCTCTGGCTGACTGACTGACTGACCTCTCTCTCGCTCCTCCAGCGCCTGACGCCACCCTGAACCCCCACCGTGTGTTTGTCGTCTCACTCAGAGTTCTGGTGCAGCAACTCAAACTACTCTCTTGTTATTTATCTCTACACCCGCACGTGTAGCTGTGGTCGAATTCAGCAGGTCCAGGCCCATTTGTTGGGATGGTTGAAAGGTATTCTGGGAAACGTAGGTAATTACTGACTGAAACAGAAGCAGGTGAGGTCATGGAAGGTGTAAAAGGGTCAGTTACAACACTTCATCTTAAATAGTGAATGCATTGTACAAAGAGTGACGATATATAGCTAATGTGTCCAAAGGTGTATTTTGTCTTTGAAGGGAGGAAGAGATGTGGAGACCGAGATCAAAGCCACGGAGGAAGATTCCAGTGTTTATCCACTGAACGGCAGGCAGTGAGCAAGGTTAGGTCACATAGGTATTGTGGTCATGATAGCCCGTTGTCTGTCAACACCACTTAGGTGAGGATGAGGGACATTTCAATAGACATTTCTGGAAATTATTTAATATTTAATATTATTGAATTCATTTTTCAATTGTTGGTTCATTTGTATGTTTTGTGTAATTTTACGATTTCATGATTATTTATTTATTATTTATTTTATATTATTTCTGTACTTCTTATTTACAGTGACATTGTGCATTATAGACTTCCATAAGCGTTTCCATTTCCTTCTGCATTTTGAGCCATAATAGCTTTACTTGCTACCGTACAGCAAGAAATAAATAAGAATGTGTCTCAGTAGCTTCTGTGAGCTTTGCCGAACGCACTGACATCATGAGCATTACAAGGAAAAAAATGACTTCCCGTACAGTGTAAAGGAAGAGCGTGAGACATACGATACTCTAAACTTTAACACAATAAACATCCACCTTTCGGACGAGGGTGACACAGAGGACAAGGAAGAAGAGGAGGCGGCACTAGGGCTTCCCAGGAGGACACTAACCTTTTTCAAAGATGAAAGATAACTATGTTACTAGTGTTTTGGCATTTAGAAGGTGATTGTAGTTTTTCATATGCATAGCTCTCATAAAGGGCAGGGTCATGCACAGTGCAGAGACTAACTGGGAATTATGGAGTCAGGAACTGACTCTGGATACACCTTTACTCTCTTCTCCACACTACAATTACCCTACCTGAAAAGCATTAACTGTATGTATATATGTTTACTCATTAGGTTCTGTGTGACTAAGCAGCCCAATACCCTATCTTTCACCAGAGGTCCTTTTTCAAAATGTGTCTGTCAAGAGAAAATAAATTGGCCAATTTTATCTCTGCTTCTTGTAGATTAAATTGTTGCTCATAGTATCACATTTCTATGGAAAATGTACAAGTTTGTAGTTTTTCAGATTTCATCCAAAGCCCCCAGAATCACTTGATAGTATAATAAAGTGGATGTACACAATTTATTCAACTCTTTTGTTTTGCTTCTTTTAAGGCCCTTCAACATAAATTGGTAGCTGTATATAAACAGACCTCCACACGTACAACACACCCAGCTGTTGAATCAAACCCATGACTTTATGATGACTTCATTAGCCTCTGTAGAACTATATTTGTATTGCACAGGCAGCCGACAAATATTCAAAGTGTTAAAAACGTGTCATATCACTTTGTGGTCCGTGAAGTTTATGTGAAAGCCATGTTTCCCTCTCCAGGTTTCCTTTTCATCCTTTCCCTCTGCCTGTAAGGGACACAACTGATGTTTAATGTCACTTAATTATGGGCAAGAGAGTAAGAAAGAGAGGAGACTTCAATCATAGCTGCAGAGTAACTAAGTACATTTACTCAAGAACTGTTCTTAAGTACAATTTTCTGGTAGGCTACCTGTATTTTACATTACCAAAAGCTGGTTGCAAGCACTGAAATCAGTCAAAGAATGGAACCAGAGAGGCACCATTTACAAATCAACTGCTGACTCCAGGTCCAGCATGCATTTCCTCAGCAGGCAGGATTTGTTAATCAGTACAGAAGCAGGTTGAGCTTCCATGTGTTGCTTAAGGTCACTTTGGTTTGGTTTGCGTCCCAATAGCGGTTTTACACTTTCACCTCCTCAACAACAACCATTGTTGTTTTTTTAGAGCACCAGAACCAGTTAACTCAGCAGCGGCACATTCCACAGTCTCCTCAGCTTTCACACAAATGATCATCTATGCGAGATTTATTGCAAACAAATGTTTATCCACGTTCCCCTCAGATAGCAAACAGCTACACTACTGGACACAAACACATCATCTAAAACACTTTCTAGGCTTGCATCCAGTCATGATGCCTTCTCAAGCAATCAGATATAACACTGAGTATATCATTGTTTGACGGTAGTTTTCCTTTAGAAAATATACACAGAAGAGCTTATCAGAAATCATGATATTGGCAATGTCTTTCTCCCAGAAGACGACTCAGAAAAGCTGCATGAGTGGCCTCTGCTGACACGTACACCAGATTAATACCTATGGTTTTCATTGGTAAGACGTGATACATCTGTATAGAAAACAAAGAGTTTTGTTATATTTTAAGTAAATCTCGATGAAAGCAGCCATTGGGCACTTACTTAGGGATGGAGACTGGAGCCGCGTGACGGCTGCTTTCTATTCTGACAGTACCGTATTGTAGATGGTGATAATGTTGTGGTGTGGTAGCAAATTAGAAGTAGATGAAAGAACAATCTGTATTTCGTGCCAAACACTGAAGAAGGGGACTTGGCACAACGGTGAAGTGGATTTAATGCAAATCAGTCAAGACGTGGGCTGTAATTTCTTGATTTTCATTGAAAGAGAGCAGTCTGCTCTGGTTGGCATGTTCTTCACTGAGACAACAGGGAGATGGAGTAGGCTACATATTAGAGGAGATTAATAGAGTCATGCTATAAGTTTCTCTCTGCGGGACCAACAGGGTAACAATATATTTGGCATAAATCAGCTCAGTGGAAAGGGAGACAAAGCAGCAGAAGCTGAAGATCCCTTAATCGTTTCAAAAGTATTGATCCAAACAAAAGTGAGATATAAATGTCAGTCTACTTTAAAATGATTACTTTTTTTAATAACAAAAAGGCTTTTCTGGAACTTATTCTGTGTTGATGAAGCCTTCAAAATTTCCATTCCAATTTTAAGGGGAATAAAATGTAGGAGTGACATAAAACACGAAAGCGCAGATGTGTGTCCTTTCTGATGGGAGACGAGTCGTGAGAACAGAAAACCGTCTGAGTTGTTCTCAGAGACACTTAATCAAATAACACAGGATGGAATATTCTGACAGTCTGGGGTCTCAACCACAAAATGTACAACCCTGAGGCTGCCACACACACAAAAACACACACACACACACACACACACACACACACACACACACGCTTTATTATTCTGGGACTGAAACAATGAAAGGACACATGCTGAAAATGTTTTCTACTGTGGTAACTACACGGTTTCCCTTTTAGAGGACTAATCTCACTAGTACACACAACACACATACACACAGCTACAAATTGCAAAGCATTTAGCTGATGCCCCAACAGATTTACTTGGTACACTTTTGTTTAGAGACATCACGTTTTTGAGAGATTATTCCATTGGTCACAACATGCGCCATGCGTGCATTTAAACCACTAGTGGCACTGTTTTGATGGATCCCCGTACTGTTTGATTAGATTGACACAGCTAAACAGGTTGTAAGTTAAGTTTGTCACTCAGTAGTAATTGGTTAAGTGAAAACTAAACAATATAATATTTTTTACCAAAAGGTGAGCGAATTTCTCAGTAAACACACATTTTGTAATGGAGGGTGTGTAGAAGCTTCCTTCCCTTCGTGACGTTCTGAAAAAGTCTTTATTTAGGTCATGAGACATGATAAACATGAGATAAATATATGTGTTTTCACATTAATATTTTCATGTGTATATACTGCTGTTTTTTTCAGTACACAGTCTCCTACTGCCCACCATGGTCACTTCCTAAGAAGATATTACAGCCTCCTCCACAGCACTGCAAATAAACTCTGTGACAGGAGGATTTTGTACATTTAGAGTTTAGAGTCGATCAACGAGCCGATCACTCCCAAAAATGGGTGTATTCTTTTGAAGGTCATAATGAGGATTTAGAGTTTGCATAAACAAAAGTGATACAATTTAACGCTTCTGATACACAGTACCCTTTTATACTAACAGTACTTTGGTGTTGTTATTTCAAAAGACCAACTTTTTAAAAATATTGTCTTTTGTTTTATGCATGGTATCAGCTGTTTGGCGCAGAGGATTAGGCTTGTACAACTGACAATGACAACAAATGCTGGTAAATGGCCCAGACACTGCTGAGTGAATTACAACAGAAGTGATAAACACAAGATGATCATTCAATGTTGGTTTTATTTGAATTGTTCTTCTGCAGCAGAGTCAGCTGACTGCAGGTTATAGTCAGAGATAACATTAGTGATTTGATCCTGGATTCCATTAAAAAATGAGAGAAAAATATTATTTCATTCTTATTATTGGTTAACAACATAAATTAATGTTTAATATACACTACAAAGGCAATCAAGGAATATCTATGTAACCACTTGAATTTGTCATTATTTCAGCTCTTGTAAAACAACATTTCTCATGAAGTTGCAAGTACCAAATCTCCTATCCTGCTTTGTGGGAGGTTTATGAGCAGCTCACACACTGAACCTTTGCACAACACAACAGTTTATCATCTGTGCATGTGTTGCAGTTTAGGTAATACACCACAGCATCCGCCAAGATGTGCTTGGTATAATGCAAACATGAATTAATATTCCAGACACAGTTTCATAACAATATCAGGCACAGAAGGAGAGAGAGAGAGTCAAAGAATGATTCAATGAAAACTTGAGTTTAAAAAAAGTACACTGTTATACATAAAGGGTAGTGAGTTTTCTTAAAGTTGTGTGAAATGGAAAACACTTGCATTTGGGGTACTTTGACTATCAATAAAATACACAATCACTTAAAATGCAGTTATACAATATAATTGTATATGTCGAATATTTCGTGGAGACTGTCCTCTAAAGACAAATGACAGTTGAATCAGTTGTTTCAGCAAGTGCCCCAAAACGACAAATGTTTATGTCCCAGTGACAAAGCCCCCTAGCGACCGTAATAATGGTGTCCGGAAGAAAAGAGGATGCGAGGTGACTTTGTTAGAGAGCGGCTATAAAGTTCTGAGACCGAGGAGGTCGAGGTGGATGGATGGGTCAACAAAACATTGCTGTTTCCCGTTTCCTACCAACTGTCAAAGTTGGTTTATTTGAACCTCAGTCGTTCTCTGACTTTAACCAAGTGGTTATTATTGTAACCATGACAACGAAGGCCCCCTGACCCTACCAAAGTAGTGATTTTTACCCAAACCAGAATGTAGCCCTAAACCTAACCGAGTCTTAAGCCATGGGACTGTCACGTCATGAAACTGATTTAATCTTGCAAAAGTGCTTAGTAATGATTTTCGAAGGCACAGACCCAGTCTGAGATCAGAAAATGTGTCCGTGTTGTTCTGGAGGGCATGGACAAACAGCACATTTGTCATTTGATTTGGAGGATTTCCTCATTTCACATGTTCTTCTTACACCGAATTGCATTTAATCTCTGCTGTATCATTTTGAAGATTTCTCATCAAAACAAGAACTTTTGCTAATTAGTAAAAAAAATAAATAAAATGTGTATAATTTCCTATGTAGGCCAGTTCTCACGTTGGGAAACAGCAACTTGTTAACTGTGTCATGTGTTTCAGATATTTAGATTCAGCTGGAAGAGATTTAGTGCGTATTGTTCGTGGGTTTGTGTGTAAGTATTTTTAGTTGAAAGATTTGTGGGTTTTGAGCATCCTTTGGTATTTTTCATTGCTTTATGTCTTTCTCTTAGTTGTGCTGGTTGGTAGGGTTTTTCTTGGTTGAAATTTATTTTGGTTTCGATAACCCTTTTAGTTGCTGTTTCCATAAAACCAGACATTGTTTCATTTTAAACAAGGGAAGTAAAGACTGAAGGGGGGAACTGCAGAAAATTCACCTTCACAATCTTCACTGTAGAATCGTAACATGTACAGCTCTTTCTCCTCATTATTTTGACATGAGAGATGGGTCAGCTCAAAAAGCTGTGATAGCTCAGTGGGCTGAGAAACAGATTTGTTAACAGAGAGGTTGAATGTGAGGATCCTCTAGTATTTTACATTGTGGGGATGCATGGTAAAACGTTGAGGTTAGGTTGTAGTACTCTTGTCATGTCATGAGAGAGTGTCAATTTCACCCTGCAACTTGTTCACAGCATTATTTGGGAGGAGCAACATTCAGCCTCACCTCATGAACCAGACCTTCATGTCATGCATGACTGCATTGTACGTCTAACGCTTACGAATGAGTAGTATGAACAGGATTGTGTGAAAAGGACTGAGTAAGAGCAGAAAAAGAAAACAGATAGAAAGATGGAGAAAGCTGAGAGAACGGAATCAAAAGTCAGAAAGAGGGAGTGGAAAGGGTCAAGAAAGCAGATTGTGTCTAACAGTCTATTCTCCATACCACCAGGGTGTCTGAGCTGCTGCAGACGGCCTGTTGAGCAACGTGTTGATGTATGGGGCGTTCTTGAATAACAGCGGTTTGTCCTGCAGAGCGGAAAAAACCCGCATGAGAATCCTTTAATGTCCAGTAGGTTTCCAATCGGCTGCTCTTACAAAAGCACATCAGTGTAGCAGAGCTCTTGTCCTCCAGTGGAACTGCTTTGTAAGCATCTGTGCAGCTGTAGAAATGGATGCAGGTGCAGGTCACGTTATATTTCAACTTTGAATTCAATCTATGTTACAGGTTTTCGATTTACGACAGAAATCGCTCGCAAACACCCAGAAACAAGTTCTGGACTTTCCTGTTTCACATCTGAAAGAGAAGCAGCAAAACCACAGGTGCCTTAAATTATTCAAAGGAATTCAGCTGCAAAACACGTTTTTCAACATGATTTTGTCACTTATGACTTCCAGGAGTTTCGATTCCTCCTTGAACTTGAGCAGCGTGAACCTAAACAAACTAAACGCATTCAACTGTTTGCACGCGCACAGCTTCACACAGTGTTCTTCTTCTTGACTGGGTCACAAAGCATGGCCAATTCAGACGCTGCTGACCTTGTTGTCTAGGTTAGAAGCTGTTGTGCAGTTAAAATTTGCATTTTATAATGCTACTGCTGCCTACATGTGCAGGACGCAAGCTATGATTCGAGTGATTTGTGACAATTCCCAAATCCAGTGGCGTTATCAGCCCTACATGACCGGTTCTGGGCGAAGAACCAGTGCCTGGTGGGATCATGACGTCGTGTTTGCTGGGGGAATGGCGAGAAAACGTTTGAATGTCCAGATGTGGAAGGAGCATCAAAACATCAAAACACCCCGAAGTGAAGGATCTTGTCGTCAACTTTAACCAAACACACGGTAAAGTTAAGCCACAATGCTAATCCACAAACTACATCAACAGAAACGGAAACATTCTTTGAAAGTGTTGTGTGACTAGAAGTACTGTTGTCAGTAATGGATTCATTTTGATGCATCAATATTTAATATTATGTAGGCTATAAGCATCATTAGCAAATGTGACTAGGCCTACTTGCGTTATGTGCTATGATATTGTGGAGTATTTGGGTTTGTTCATTGACAGAATGAATGTTATATTGTCTATTTAGAAATACACAAATGGACTTTGAAAACCCAATGACGTAAAAGAAAGATAAAATCAAAATGCTATTGGCAATGTTTTAACAAAAACAACGTTATCTGGGATTTTGTGACGTCATGTTTTTCTGCCCCATTTTTGTCCTGCTTCCTGTTTACACCAGCACGTGCATGCACAGTATACGTGAGTGGTCATGTGATATGCGTTTTTAGGCATGTTAGTATGGACAGAGGTTATTTGTAAAACGGTGCTGAAACTCTAATCTTTACGGAGATGGTTTTAGTTTTAAAAAGCCGTTTTTAAATGAAAACGAACTAGTGTGGATGTAGCCTATGAGTCATGCTAGCGCCTATTTAGAGTGGTACTTTGAGCTAAATGCTAAGATCAGCATGCTAACATGTTCGCCATGGCAATGCTAACATGCTGATGATAAGCAGCATGTCCACCATCTTGAGTTAGCTTGGTAGCATGCTGGCATTTGCTGATTACCACTAAACACAAAGTACAGCTGAGGCCGATAAATTTAATTAGTTTTGCAGGTTTTTGGTGGACAAAGCGAAATTTTGACCTGATGACTTGAAGGCGTTTGATGAAAAGTCAGGGGATCGCCACAATCCACAGAATTCATCATCTGGGAACCATGAAGGTCTGTATCAAGTTTTTTGCAGGTCCATCGAGTAGACGTTGAGATATTTCATGTTTGAAAAGTAAGGGGCTCACCAAAGTCATTAGGATCCATCCTCAGGGGACCTATCTGCAACCCTGACTGTACGGTACATACTGTACATAAAATAGGTGAACATGGAAGAATAAAATACCTAAATAATGGTACCTGGTGGTGTTAATGTGTTTGGTCTGGAGCCACCCTTGTCCAGGGCTGCAGATGACTATGCTGCATTACAGAGTATTGTTCCAGACTCATCCAGCTCACAGACAACATATATCTGGTTGTCCTGAAAAAGTCCTGAAAATGCCGTGTGTGGCCCAGCAATAAGGACGGAGCTTCGTCTTTCATCTCTGCAGGGTGCTGATTCTGTCCGTGTTCCACATTGGCCTGGACCCACTCGGTGTTCGGCAGACTCCACCTGTCTCAACAGAGTTGGTACTGGGCGATGGGTGTGGATATATTTGGACAGACACATGCTGAAGCGAGCACACAATACAATGTCACATACACTGCATGGACACAGTGTAACACGTTAGATAGAGTGGAGAACAAAATATTCAACAGAAAAGCTTCTGTACAGTATGGGAACACATGGTTGCAACTGTCAAGAAATTTATACTGAATCACTCGACTAACATCATAAGGTTTGTTCAAAGTCCGACATTTTCTTCACAAATATCTGTCAAGGAAAAGGTTCCGGGTTTTTAGAAGCTTACTTTACTATTCTTGTGTTGTTTAAATAACACATTTTCATGTTTTTCCTAACTAAACTAAATTGAAAAAGTAATTTTTGCCAACAAACTCTATTAGCGTCCTACTGTCAACCAGCTGTCTGTTCCCCCCTCGAATTTTGCTTTTGTTTTATAGGTTAATTTCCAAGTAAAGAAGCTGCAAATGAATTAATTTTGGCTTAGTGACAAGTTTATTAGACATACTGAGAGACTTAAGTAAGGATAAAAGAAGATGATTTTTGACAAGTTACTTCATCCCCTATTGACTTGCAGTGTTATGGATCTTATATGTAATCAAAACGACTGCAGGACTATCAAAAGCAATGTCCTAAAATGTTTTTCAGTCCAATGAGAGGGCATTTTATATGATCTGTCACCGCTCAGTGATGCCGGCAGTTAATGCGGGAACACATGCAGAGTGGGAAAGTGTTTCTTTGAGGCAGTTTACCAAGAAGGGATGACATGGTTGCATACTGGACCAAACTGGAAGCAGGCAGAAACAGCAGGGACACAAGGAACACAACCGCTGTGTTGCATCATTAATGGTCTGGCAAACAAGGAGGATGAACAGTCTTCTATTTATAGCGGGGAGCTAATGGCTGAGCTAAGAACAGCTCTGCAGGGTCGCGAGCAATGTTCAGATGACTGGAAAACTGAACAGGCGTGACTAGTGGACAGGTGAGGAATTCGTCACAGCAGACATTTTGACTTGTCACAGCAGGAAAAGCACAGGTGTCACTAATAACATTAACAAAAGCTCTGTTCTAGTCAAGTGTCCCGGTAAGCCGTGTGACAGTGAGCCATCATGCACAAAACCAGGACCTGAAACTGAAGAAGCTGAATGGAATTCAGCCATCATTCATTTTATTATTCACACCTGTGCTTTTACTGTGACATGTAAAAATGTCTTCTGTGATTAAGGCCTATGCCAGAGTCCTGGGGGGGGGGGGGGACAGTGCAGTCGTCACTGTGACCGGGTTAACATGACTTCATTTTCCTTTGAGTGTATTTGAGTTACTCATCATAAATACCTCTGTAAATACTCACTGTGACTCTGTGGTAACCAACGCCGTTGAAACACAATGTTGGCCATTACTGTGGGACGAGTCATTTTGCACTGTAAACCAAAAAATCTGTGACGTTTATTCCCGAAAGTACTTGCCGCACACTGCATGTGGAGCCTGACCTCACAGCACAGTTATACACATTTATAGGAATGTCCATTACTACTTTCAATATTGAACATTAGAAATGACTTTCCCTGATGCAAAGTAAGATGATTTAACGTAAATCTAATCAAAAATCTTGTCACAGCACTGCCACTGAATACAAAGAAAAGACAGTAAAGGGCATTGCTCTTGATATTGAAAGTTGCAACTACAGTATGTGTGTTTAATTTAATTATTTCAGTACATGTTGTAGTTTTGTGCTTAGAGCTGCAATTAACTGATCTTTTTGTTGTTATTTTGTTTTGTTTCTTCGTTGGCTTCACTTTGCATTGTATAGCATTTTCAAAATCCCCTGTGACATATTTTGCGTCTACTGTACTTTGATTTACAATGACCACCTTTATTTACGATTTTTTTAATTTGCAAATTTAGATGGATTTTTGTGGTATTTAGTATAAAGTATTAAGGCCTGGGAGCTTCTTCAAACATTTATGGGGACAGATCAAGCGTAGGAAAAGCAATAGCCTCAGCCACGTAAATAAACGAAAATAAAAGAAAGGCTTCAGAGCCAGATTCTCTGCAGTAAGTTGAAATCACTCAGTGGCTCTGCGCTACTCAATTTTCATACAAACAGAGTAAATGAGCTGGATGATGTTTTAATGTGTTTTAATGGGACATAATGAGTTAACTGCTGGGTTATGTTTACACCAGCAACCTTGGCTTTTACTTGACTGCTGTTAATGTATTACACACACACGCTCGCACACACTCACACACACACACACACACACACACCCTCGAACAGATATCACAGAAACACAAATTCACTTGTGAGAACACTGGATTGGCATACATTAAATCCTGGAGGCTCAACCTATCTAACCCCAGCCCCTTCTACAACTGTAATTTAAGTGTAAGTCTAACCTTAAAGCAAAAAACCTTTGATAAACCCACTGTACACCGCCGGCCTAGCACCAAACAGCATCTAGCAGCCAAAGAGCCTCAGGAGTTCGGGACATCTATGCAACAACTTCCACCATTTAATCTTCAATGAATGACAATGAAGTGGTACTGTGCCCAGTGTCTCTTTTGTGCCCTGCAATTCACAATCCCTTGAGGTTCAAATAATGTTTCCTTTATCACCGCCGTACACACTGATTTCAAGAGGCCAACTAAAATTAAAATCAGCGGCACAGTTAGATGTCAAATGTTTTCCCCCACCATACATTGTACAGCTCACAAACATTCCTAATAAACAAAGCTGAGTGGAAAAAGTACAGTAGGATACTCAGCCAGCACACGGCTCACATTTACAGCCTTTCTGAGTAATAAGGGCATGAAGCCCCCTCACCTTGTTCCTGCAGGTTCACCCAAAAAGATCATCTATCGGTATAACACACCAAACAGCCATTTAACAGACGGGCAAAACAGCAGAAAGAGGGACGCTGCACACAGCCAGTCTCCTCAAACTCAAAACACATGGATGGCGAGAAATGCATGCATGCAGAAACGCATAGACGTCAGTTTCTGATTCTCCACAGAGACGACACTACAATACAATACACGAAACACTGTCCATAGGTCACGTTAAAAAGCTATAAATTAGCACCACATGAACTGCTGGGGTTGATCCAAACACATACACATTTGTGAACTCAAATGCGCAGTATTATCTGTGGACCCAAACACATTTTTAGATTGTCTACAAGCATATATATGTTAACAGTCCCTTTACAGTGATGCAACAGGAGCTTCACACTGGCACAGACACACATAGGCCTACACTACATTAACCCTCCCCCCTCACCTCACCAAAAATAAATAGGGAAACAGAGGTTGCCTTTAAAACAGAGACAGGTACATGTGGATCCATCTTTTGTAAAATTACCAACTTTCTAGTGCAAAATGACTTTTCATCTGTGATAAATGCCATTCACAGACAAAAGTAGCTGAGTGCTTGCGGCACACAACAGTTAATAAGATACATATTTTACTGTATTTATCTTTGATATAGCATAAACCTCCTGCATCCGCATAGTACAAATGTACATTCAGCACTGGGGCTTGCAGTAAATATGAAGAAAACTAATGTCGTGATTTTTCAAAAACACCCCAGATGCCAGGAGAACAAACTGAGCATATAGTGTTAGTTCAGAAAGGATGCGAAGTCAAGCTCAGCTCAGCTCACATCCCAGCTATATCAGCAACAGCAGCCATTTCAAAGTCAAGCAGCCATCTCCAGCAATCTGGCAATCTCATACAAGGCGCCTTATTTAAGCTGCTTTAGCCTGCCTACTACACTTGCTGCTTCCTCTGCAAGCCGCTTTGCAACCCACCTCCACCACAGCTCCCCATTTTCATGCCGTGTCTGACTAATCAATGTAATTTCTGTTGTCATTGATGCCTACTCTGTTCTGTACCCCCATGGAGAGGGAGGGGGTGGGGGTCCTTGCTGTCCCTGCCATAGGCATTCCATGTAGGCACGTGGAAGGGCAGGGAGATCCCAGAAAAGAGCCACAGCGCCAAATATAACTACTGCTGATCGGGCATAAGTTCTTTGACTAAAGTAGTCCTGATGAAATACCTGTTTACCATAAACTATCATGTTATTGAACATAGTATGAGTTATAACTACCTTGGTATAACCATAACAGCATCAGGGAGTTTCAACATGGCAGTGAATCCACTAAAAGACAAAGCTCGAAGAGCTCTAAATGCAAGTAAGAGAAAGGGGTATAAATTTCCAAATTCCGATATAAATCTGGTTAAAAATGTTTGATAATGTCATCATGCCCATTGCGCTGTATGGTAGCATGGGGTCCACTCAGTTATCATAGCTATACACATTGGGGCAAACATCCAGTCTTTGCATGCAGAATTCTGCAGATACGTTTTACACATACACAGAAAAACACCAACAGCATATAGAGCAGAATTAGCAGCTACCTACTGATAATTAACATTCAAAACAGAGGGCTCACATTTTTTAATCACCTTTAAATCCAGCCCCATAGACACCCTCCATTCCAAAGCCCTCTAAACCCCAGAGCTGAACCCAGAAAAGAGTCCCTTCTGTGACCCTATGTACTGAGACTCACTGCCCCCTCTGAGACACACTCTGACCCGTCTCACAACAACACTGCTTTCCAAACACCAATCAGAAGAAAACCACGTTATAGCACAAGGTAAAGAAACCTGTTTGGAACTATTTGGGAAGAGGAAACTAAAAGCCAAAGTAGATCAGAATATTATCTGGCCCCAAACAGAGATTATGAATTGGCAAAATATCTCTGTGCTGTCAGAGATAGAAAGCAGAGACACATCCTAACCAAGTGCAGCCTCAGTGACCACAAACTGGCAATCGAAATAGGAAGACACAAGAAATCATGGCAACCAAAGGAAAACAGAACATGTGGTCACTGTTGGACAGGGCGAGGCTGAGACAGAGATGCACTTCCTCTTACAATGCACACAGTTTAATGAAATAAGGAACGTTCACTTTGAGTTCAACTCTGTAGTCTCAGATTTCAAAGGGCTAAATGAGCTCTCAAAATAAAAGATATTTGCATTTGTATTTCAACAGCAAGTCTACAATTTATTTTATATATTATTATCCGATCTTACTCATCTGTGTATATTTAAATATCACACACACACACACATTCAAAAATAGTTATAGTAGTAGTTAGTTTTCGCTTTTTGTATTTGTATTTTAATTGCACGTGTACAATGCATTATTATTATTATTATTATTATGCTATACTTATCTGTATATAATTGAATTCACAATTATTTTGTTTAGGTATGTTTTTTTTATTTTGCACGTGCTTTGGCAATGTTAACATCTGTTTCCCATGCAAATAAAGCCCAACTGAATTGACACACACACACACACACACACACACACACACACAGAGAGAGAGAGAGAGAGAGAGAGAGAGTCGCCAGGTTGCATTGCACGATGACGCTCTCTCTCTCCCTCTCTCTCTCTCTCTCTCTCTCTCTCTGTGTGCGTGTGTGTGTGTGTGTGTGTGTGTGTGTGTGTCTCAGTCTGCCGGTTGTTGCGGCTCTGTTCACACTGTTTTGCGCTCCGGAGGCAGTTTAGTCTGACCATCACTAGTCTACTGCTACTGGCCGTTTGTTCTCGTGGGGTTGAATGCAATAAAGTGACTTGTCCTCTGGACGGATACGCTCTGCTTTTGGGGATGACGGCGGGAATCCGGGAACCTGAACGTGAGTAGAGCGCTGTGGCGGTGCTGCGCCTTACCCTCTTCTCTTTACTCTTTACTTTAACCCAGAGAGGAAGCGCTGTCAGTGAAGCCGTCACCTGCTACGCAAAGCTATGTTCCGTACGTCGTCGGGATGATTGAGCCCCGGGCTTACAGTACGTGCGTTTTTAGACTAATTAGTCACATACAACATGTTTATGTGCGTATATAGACATAATGGGAATTACTATAACTAGCTATTTGTAGAAACAACCAAACTGAATTATGGTGAGTTATATTTACAATATCAGTTTTAATTTATAGGTTGGCATTCACATGAATATTCTAGCAATACAGTTTATTTGTGTTTGAGCCATTTGAGGAATATAAAAGTGATAAAATACCCCAAATGTACGCTCTAAGTAGTCCATACAACTCTATTTATCTATCTTCACTTTTTCTGTAGTTGTTCACTAGTTGTTAGAATTATTCCTGGCAATTGGGTCGTTGGGTCAGCACAGTGTGTCGGCGTATTCACAAATCATTCAGTCACACATTGCTTCAGGGTTCATGGTCTAGATTAAAGACTCCACAATAAGTGAGCACAACGTTCTTACTGTACATAATAAACTGTCAGAGGGGTTTTAAACATCAAAGACAATAACAAGTCCAAACTTGCTGTACGTAAGCGTCTCTGCTCTTTCCCCTGACTTTGAACTCATATTCTACATCTGCCATCAGTTCCACTCTTCACACAGCAGGCTGGTTTTTGTTCCCAGTAACATGTTGCAAAATCAAGTCAAAGTGCATTAGTGAATGGAAAGCGGGCTGAGCTGAGCGTTGACGTTACAATACAGCAGGCACTTGTGTCTCTGCCACAGCTCTGGGGGGTTTTGACTGCGGACAATTAATAAATCATGAGACTGAACAACTAAATCAGCCGCTTGTGTCATTGAACCTCTCCAACTATATCTCACTCTTTGCAGGGACCAGAAAATTGGTCTTTTAGATGAGATGTGGTGCAGAACCAGCTTTGGTGCTATGAAGAACCCTCTAGAATGTATTTTATTATGTGTTGAACCAAGCTCAAAGGGCTCTACATTGAATCTTTGTGATAGATAAAGGAGACTACCTGTGTCAGTTAGAGTTGTATCTCATTTACTGCCTATGTCTAGTTGAAGTTTTGCCATTTCATCATTATGAAAAGCAATCTGTAGATCTTGGATCTTTACCTCTGCTAATGAAGTATGAGGAAGGTTCAGTTTTTAAACCTCAGGCCGTCTGTTGGAATACAAAACACATCATGACTTTGGCTGAGAAATTAGTAGATTTATTTTGCCATAGGAGTTGCGCTGCGTTCACTTGCTCGTGGAACGGTCAGATCAACGTCCGGCTCCTAGCTCTGCTGCTCGACAGTGCTGTGTTCACGTCCTGTTCTGTCAGAAACAGATGGTAAACAAACATAAACCGTAACAGTAAGGAGACTGCAGGTATGCAAGTTGATCTAGTGTTAAGTTGAGCACCTTGTACGGTAGTTTCGCCTTCAATCTTCAATTTTGGGTCACAGTTGTAAATTCACTTCCCTTTGGGCTGGTACAGATACTCTGAATAGAAAGATAAAGTGACCTGTCTTTGAAAGATTATTTCCTGGCAGGAGTCATCCGTTTCTTAATGGAAATGTCAGGAAGATATATGAAACCACAGAGGATAAATGGAGCTTGAACAGATCAAATTATTGATTCATGTGTACTGAGGCTCACCCTATGGAAGTTGTTTTTCATGCCGTACAAGAATGAATGGCAGCCAGTTGTTTCTTCCGAGAGAAATGTCGAGAAGGCTTAGGAACAACATTCAGTTTATGTTATGATTAGAAAATTTAGGGTTAAAAAAAAAAAAAAAAAAAAAGCCTTGAAAAACTATTGTTTTGACACATTTATTACACAAATGGGTACGTAATATTGACTTGAATGGATGAGCAGTTGAGCCACCTCAGGCAGGGAGCGAGACAGCAAGACCCTGACCTCCGGGAAAGCATTGTGCTTCATTGAGCTGCAGGGAAACAGGGTTTCAACAGACCTTAATGGCCTTTTTAGTAAAGAATCGGCACAATGAACCCTCTGTTCCTCCTACAGAATTTCTGCTTTCAACTCCAACACGTGTAATATTAATATCAGTAGAATCTCCTCTTCTTCTCCACTCTATGTCTGCACTCCTTCTTCTTCCTCCCCCCTTTCTCCTCCCTTCCTCGCTCCCCTTTTCAACCCTATGTGAATATCTTCGAGTCAGTTTGTCCACTTTGTTTCTTTCCCCTTCCCTTTCGGTTCCCCTATTTCTGTTTCTCTCCTGACATTACAATTTTCAGCATTTGCCTTGCTTCCTTGGCGGCGTTTACAATAACATTATAAGTAAACGGTCCTCTCCGCTTCCTCACCGCCTCACCTCCTCCGTCCCTTGTACTGAACTATTTCTGACCTATTAGGAAACATGATCTGGGGGCGCCCTGGTAGCTCACCTGATCGAGTGCGTGCCCCATGCACCAAGACTGAGTCCTTACTGCACCGGCCTGGGTTCGAATCTAGCCCGTGGCCCTTTGCTGCATGTCATCCCCCCTCTCTCTCCCGCCTCCCCCTTTCCACTGCACTATAAACAAAAAATAAAAGGGAAGATAATCTGTGATGTTTTAGCTCTGACCTTGAAGGCAGAAGGATGACTGTGGTTAGCTTAAGAGCTGCAGCTTTACTTACCTACCGGTTCCTTTTACCGCTCCCCAACCAATCACATGCACACGCCACAAACACACACACACACACACACACACATACACACACACACACACACACACACACACACACAGACACACACACAGACACCCCACCACCACCTCATTCTCCACAACCCTCAAACGAGATAGATCTCTCTCCTTCCTCCTTGTCTCGCCCGGAGGTCGGAGACCTTCAAAAGAATGCGTTCGCCCTTGGGTGAAGTTTGGGAGACAAACACACATTCGGCTTCCTTTTTAACACAGCACACTGAATCATCAGTCTCTCAGAACAATATGCGCCGCTGAACCGTGTATTGGAACTGAATGGGATGTTATTCATGTACAGTGTGTTTGGTTGAAAGGTGCACAAATGTGAGTATGGACAAAAACAAAACATTCAAGAAACTCGTCTCTTGTCCTAGTTTTTTAAATAATTCATTGTAGCTTTTTGAGTAGTCTACTTTTTAGCCACCTGGCTCTAGGGATGGCAATGCTGATCGGTCCACCACTGTGGTCCAGACTTAAATAGCTCAACAAGCCATTGGATGGATTGCCACTGAATTTGGCACAGATTTCCATGGTGCTCAGAGCATGAATCCTAATGACTTTGGTGATCCCATGACGTTTCATCTAAGAGGTGAAGATTCTGTGAAATATCTCGCAATCTAACACATGGTGTAGAAGAATTGGATTGGCAAAGGAAACTCAAGGAATGAGACAAGATAAGAAGTGAAAATAACAACTGGAAAGAGAAGACAAGAGACAGTGGAAAAAAAGGAAACTGAGCACAAAGGGAGGGGTTAGGAGGATAAAAAAGGAGCTTCGGAGGAGGGTGAATATGAAAGAGAGAGCAGTGATGGTGTAATTGCTCTCCAGAGGAGGTCTGATAAGCAGCACTTAAGAGCCTCTGTGGTTAAGTAATCACTGTGATCGAGGGCCAGAAAGGCTACTGTGTTAGAGAACGACGCGAACAACTAGCATGGCTGGAGAATCGGCACCCACTGCACTACATTATCACATTAAACTGTAACATAACATTGCATAACCCTGTTATCGTGCCTGTTACTTTTGAATTCATACGCGTGACAGGCATCAGATGTCACAGTAACACTCGCGTTCAAACATAGAGATACAAAGGTGTAGGTCGTCTCTCGTGAAGCTACATGTATGGCGTTTAGTTAGTCTCAAAACCCAGGCGTGTGCACGTGATGCGTCTGCACACAACAGTATATCGGGAAAACCCTCCTCGCGAGGGAGCATTCCTGCTCCGTGTGCACAAATGAGGTGCCGTGAGCACGGGGCTGGGGCGAGCATGAGCTCGGCCCTCCCTATGAGCTCGCAACTGCTCAACAATCGCTTGCTTGTCATGTTGACTTTTGAGACTTTGGATGCGGGGATGGAATTGACAGTATCTGATGTCTCCCCTCGTGTGGCTGTCCACTGTCTTTAGCCAATTGAATTTGAAGCTGCATTAAACATTTTTTTGACCACAACAAAATACTCCAAAACAAAGTCACTATATGATTGGTTTATGAAGTTGTTAATAGCAAACACCTTAGACTACATATGCTGCCAGCAGACACAGGAATCGTGTATTGTCTGCCTGATAAACATAAGTTAGCAGAGGGCTGGAGTAATTGACTTACCAGGAAAGTTATCAATGCTTAATTGTCAACCAACAGGATCAATCTCCCTAAAACTAAACACACACACATTGGGGTGATGGATGGATGATGAAATTGTTTTTGTCCAGTTCGGAGTGAGCAGCGTCAGCCTGCAGGCTCACGGCTCGCCTAATTGGATAATTGTTACAGAGGTGCTGAGCGGTGTCACAATTCTGGTCTCTTAATTAGAGGGATGACTCATAAGTGAGTGAAGGTGACAGTGGTTTGAGTCACACACACCCACACCGACGCATACATCCAGAACAGTCCAGTGGTAAGTGTAGCTACACGTTTAATTGGAGTTCTCTGAGCAGAGTGGTGTTTTTGTGCCGGTGTGTTTCATCGTGGGCGACTCTGCCTTTGTTTTCCCAGAGTCGAGAGCTCATTTGCATCAGCAGCAAGGCCTCCTGCCAACTTCTGCTTAGTTTGTTGTGGCGATTAAACAATTATTTGTTTTCTCGAAAATCAGAAATACCAGCTTACTATGAACTTATCTGTTTGGCTGTGAAAGGTCTGGCTGTGTTTTTTTGAAGAGCAGTTTTGCCTATATTTGAGAGTGACCGCTGCAGCGATAGACAGGAAAGGCGGGAGAGAGAGAGAGGGGATGGCATGCAGCGAAGGGGTTGAAATCGAAGCCGGGCTGCTGCGGTAAGGACTCAGCCTCAGTGGAGCGCGCTCTGGACTACCGCTGTGTTTTTACCTCACTGTCCTCATTCTGCTGTTACAATTTATTCTATTCTTGAAAGAGGTTTTAATAGTTATCTGTTCTGACATCAGTGAGGAGATATTTTAGTGCTCCATCACTTCTTTAAGTGACACATGATAAGAAAATAATTAGCTGCTTCTAATTCATCACAGTGAAAGGGTCAAGAATTAATACATATTTAATTAGCATCATTAGATCATTCGATATTCAGGTCCAGAACTTGAATTTATGTAGGTGAGTATCTAGCTGTGCATGTCTCTGAGTGTCACACTTTCACCATTTCAGATATGAATGCAAACCAATTCATTTTTCTCATTTATGTTGAGATAAAACTAATTAAAACATGTTTTAAATTGATTTATAGAAAGATAATGGTCAAATATTTTGTAGTTCTGAGGCGTACTCTCTTTTAGCTAATACCTCAAGTTTAAAACTTAGACTCAGTGTCATTGTTGAGAGCAAATTAGTGGTGAATCTAATCTTGAACACCTAGTGGAATTTGTTTTCCTCCTCTCTCACAAGTGATATCAAACTTTGTGTGAGCTGAAGACTGTTTGCCTTCTGTGTCCTTTCAGTAAATTAAAGGACAGGACCAGTATTTCAAAACTGACCTATCACAGTTCCTATCCTATACCTATCACAGTAGGTATGTATGGCGCAGTTGCTTGCAAAGTCAATGGGAAGACGCAAGTGGACACAAACAGACACAGACTGACTGTAGGCACTAGGCACAAAAAGATACATTTTTAAATGTAACCAGCTTAGGCCACGTTCAAACAAACTTTAGCCATGCGTGAAAAATCGTAGCCTTCTCATTCACTTGAATGGAGCCAGTCTGTCAATGCAGCTGGGGTGTCAACAAACAATGCAGGGCGAAAGAGTTGAACTAGGCTCGACGTTTGCTGCAACTCAACATCCCTAGCAAGGTGTTGCGTTGGCCAATCAAATACATGCATGCGCACATTCCTGGTACTGTAGATTACTTTGCAATGTGAACGGGAGTATTTCTACAGTTTACCTTGTTAATGCCACAACGAAAGATGAAATAGTTGCAGCTGTGACAACTTTCCAGAGTTGTACAACCCTGTCTGTGAGTATTACAAACCTCCGTGCAGTGTTTTGGCTTCTGATAAGCCTTTAAACGCATTAATCTGTTACTCAAACTCGACTTCCTGGTTCGTTTTACAATTTACATTTAGTCATTTAGCAGACGCTTTTATCCAAAGGGTCTTAAATATGAGGAAGACAATGGAAGTAATTATAACAACACAAGGTAACAAAATGCACCAAATCTAGTCTGCATACAAAACTATGGATAGGAAGTTTTTTTGTTTTTGTTTTTAGAAAAGAGATAAAAGTAGAAGTTAGTGATTGTTAGTTAGATAGGTTTGTATTACATTATCTCACCCATAACTTAAAGTGGTCATATTATGCTCCTTTTCAGGTTCATCATTTTATTTATTTTATTTTATTTTAAGGTTGTACCAGAATAGGTGTACCTGGTTTCATTTTCAAAAACACACCATATTTGTTCTCATACTGCACATTGCTGCACCACCTAGTTTCACCACATGAGTCTCTGATACCGAAACACAGGCAGAACCCAAACCAGCTTCACAACTTTTTCTTTTTATTAAAAGTAACGGTAACAACTTTATGCCCACTGACTGCCTGGGGGGCCTCTAACGTTATTTCATTTCCCATTTAGACGTACTTGTGGAAACTGCTCCATTCGTGCATTATGACGCGTGTAACATAGTGACGTGGATACGTTACGGAAGTAAAGGCTGGACTAAAACCAAGGCAGTTCAGGAGCAATGTTTTCTGTGGAAGAGGGTGACTCCCTTTGGGGTGGACTTTGGGCCTTTTCACTTTGCAAACCTTTTACATGCACATAAAATATATATAACACAATAAAGGAAAGGGGGAAAGCCCAAAAAAGCATAATATGACCACTTTAAACAACACTCCCCTACCATCACAGCCCCCTGTGCTCTTTTAACGCAGGGCTGTTTTCGGACTGAATCCCTGATTAGTGTGGACGTTGTCTAAAGCCAACGGCTACCAGACTTGTCACACAGCGTGAAGTAGCTCATGGTTTGTTGGTGCATTTCTCCAAATGGAAAAAAAGGGATCCTGGTACCAACAAACTCTGAAGGCCTTTCTAGAACATTTGAGCGCGAGCCTCTGTAATGTAATGCAATGGAGCACATCTCTGTGTGCTGATGGAATGATACGGCTGATGGCCTGCAGGCCCAGAGGTAGATTTTAAACAAAAGAGGGGGGGGGGGGATACCGAGATCAGAAGTGTGTGTTAGACTCTCTCTCTGCGTGTGTGAGTGTATGAGTGTTTGTGCAACTGCTGGCAATCTGACGCCACGTCTAAATGCACCCGGGGTGTGATGAGGTCACTGCTGTCTGTATGTAAACACTGTTAGACACACACACGCACACACACACATGTCTCCAGTGTGGAGACAGCAGCACCTGTGGCAAGCATTAGAGCAGTTTGAGATGGTCGATAACCATCTCACTCTCTCTGTTTGTCTTCCTTCTTTCTTTCCCATTAAACCTCTATCTCTCTATCCACTTTCCCCCTCTCACTTTGTTTTTCTCAAGATCAATGACATTCTCCCCTCTTTCCTTCCCTGTTGTGTCACTTTGTTCTCTCTCTCAATATTTTTTTCCACCTCTTCCCTCTCTCTCTTCTTGCCTGGATCTAAAATTATCAACTATTTCTCTATCCATTTGGCTCTCCCCCTTTTCCATGTCTCACATTATCTCTGTCTTGTTCCAATTCTATCATCTCTCTTTTTTTCAGTGTCTTTCACCCTCCTCTCTTTACTTTCCCTTAATCAATATTTTTCTTCTTATTGCTCCCTCTCTTATTTCTCCCTCCCATCTCTCTTTCCCAGTTGTTTTGGTTGTTCTTGGTGCCCAAATCATCTACTACTTGGTATTGTGTTTACTGTGAGTTTTTGCAGAAGATGTCATTTGGATGGTCACTACCGAAACACAGGCAGAACCCAAACCAGCTTCACAACTTTTTCTTTTTATTAAAAGTAACGGTAACAACTTTATGCCCACTGACTGCCTGGAGGGCCAACTCACAATTTTCTAAATCTTTGGCTATAATCTGATTGGTCCAAACTGCATGCGGACTGCGCTGAGGCTATATGTACTATTTGAGCTGGCTTAAAGATTAGGATGGACTTTTTCTATAAAATCATGACTTTGTTCTTTCACAGTCAAAGCCCAGGATCCATTCCTTTTTCAGTCTCATTCTCTTACTTTTTTTTCTCCATTCTCTATCAATCTTCTCTTCGGTTGCTGGTTTGAATCCAAAAGCAAAACGACTTTCAGCGGACGTTAAGCCAGCTTCAGGTCTCTGCTTCAACACCCCACTGAAATGAATGAGGGGGCCGAATTTCTTCACGCAGTGCTGTTGTCTGTCTGAACACGGACTCACACTGTGGCTATACTGACTAATTGTGCGTATCTACTGTGAAAGAGTTATTCTTCTTTTTTAAAGCCCCCCTGAGGCAAATTGTGATTTGTGATATTGGGCTATATAAATAAAAACTTTCTCTTCATAGTATGCAGGCATAGAGCTTTGGCTCAGAAAGGCTTTACTACAAAATGAGATTAGTGGTTATTAAAAATGTGACTCTTGCTCTTACAACCACATGCTGACATGAGAACAAATAGTTATTAATGAATCTACTATTGTAATTTACCATCTACTATTTATCTTCTACAATTTAAGTGATAAAATCAGGATGGATGAATCCCGATGAAATCTGAATCAGTCCGATTTCATGATATTAAGAAGAAGATGCCCCTATCTCTCTCCATCAGTCTCTTTGTCTCTCTCCAATCTTCCTCTCCCTCCCCCCAGTCTCTCATCAGGTCTGCAGCTATCGACTCTTTTAGTGATGCTGTGTTGAAGATGATTTGATGAAACTTTAATGACCCCGTAGGAAAAATGGGATTGCTGCAGCAGCTAGAAGAAATAAGATACATCAAATAAAAAAGGCTATACACTGTATGTCTGCATGCCTGTGACGTCACCCATGTGTTCCTGAAGAGCCGTTGCCATCTTGGCAGTCCCCGACTCCAGCTAATCCAAAAATGGGCAAAGAGGTGGAGCTAAGGCCGGCTGAGTGAAGCTTGATTGCTGAAACCCACCTAGCCACCTGAGAGGTCACCTGTCACTCAAAGTGGCCGCGTCCTTAATTATGCATAACCTTAAGCCTTAATGTAATTTAAACAGGTGAGGTCTAAAAATAACATAAAGTCAGTGTTGCTGATGGGAAACCATCGCTGCTGCTCGGGCGAGGCGTTCTGCTGTTGAAAAAAAATCATTGGAGTTGAAATGTACATGAATTTTTACCTCCTTAGGCACTGTATCATGCATGCTCATCCCCAAAGAAGACAAGAGAAACTTGTTCAAACAACATCTAAAATGAACTAAAGAGAAAACTAATGGAAAAAAAAGATACTTTTTTTCTGTACCAGTAGTAGCCTACTGCAAGGCATTATTTTTGTTACACCTCATTGTCTTGCTCTCTAGCCACTACTCTCTCTCTCTCTCTCTCTGAGGATAGGTGGATATAAACATATCCATATAATATTAGACGAAGTAAACCTTGAGGCAAATACTGACAACTGATCCAGAGTATTGTAGCTGCCTGAAGTAAAAATAAAATGCCCTTTAATGGAATCTGCATCCAGACCTTGTATGTTTTTGTTGGAGGACCAAAAAGATACTTTTTTAGAAGTGAAGTGAAGAAATCTTGTTTTGTTTATAGTTTTGTTATTATTCCATAAGGTTTGACGGATTTAAAGGACCCAAGAGCTGTAAAACTCACTCAACACAAACTTTAAATAGTGATTTGGTGATCAGTGGCGATGACGGACCTTTGGAGGATTAGTGACAAAAGAAAATTTGTTGTGTTATTACTTATATTTAAAACAAATGGATTATGTTTCATCATTGACCCTTGGAATAAATGTTCACACAAGGGTTATAAGGATTTATTATGTTGTTGGACTGCCAGTCTGCTTTGAAGGCAGGGAGACAGCATGTTTTTAAGGTTTCAGTTATGCTGCCATGCACTGTATCTGAATTATTTTTATGATTAAGCTGCCCTGGGGGAAAACTGCACTGGACCCACATTTTCTATGTGATAATTTGATTGAATACATGAATTTTAGGAATATGCATTAAACAAGCACAAAACTGAAATAATGGTCTTGAAACCTTCGCACAGGAACCTTCATTCACGACAGAGTGTGAAGATCAGATTGTGAAGCAGGACCTACCTTAAAGTTATAATCCTTAACATATTCATGACATAAAACCCTTTTTTTATTTGATTGTTATGGTCTTTTGTTAGGGCGTCTGCCATTCCTGCCCTGGATTCAGACTGCCTTCCCAAGCGTGAGGGATTCACAGGAAAACAATGAATACATATAATTTTATCTCACGGATAACAGCCTCATTGTTTACTGATTGCTCTCTTTATACCGTATCAGAGCTATATTAAAGGAGATATATTGTGCTCATTTCCAGCTCTATATTTTTATTGTAGGACTTCATTAGAGTAGCTTGCAAGTTGGAGCTTGCATCATATTGCATTTGCTGGCTGTTTCGTGTCCGGCAGGTATTACATAATGATACCATGAGACAAATGCATGTCCATTTATAGCCAATAACATGATTCCAGAGTTCCAAGTTCGGTTCTGGCATTAAAACACTCCTTCTTCTTTTCCTTTCGGCTGTTCCCTTTCAGGGGTCGCCACAGTGAATCATGTGCCTCCATCTAACCCTGTCCTCTGCATCCTCTTCACTCACACCAATTAACTTCATGTCCTCTCTCACTACATCCATAAATCTCCTCTTTGGTCTTCCTCTAGACCTCCTGCCTGGCAGCTCCAACCTCAGCATCCTTCTACCAATATATTCACAGTCTCTCCTCTGAACATGTCCAAACCACCTCAATCTGGCCTCTCTGGCTTTATCTCCGAAACATCTAACATGAGCTGTCCCTCTGATGTACTCGTTCCTGATCCTGTCCATCCTCGTCACTCCCAAAGAGAACCTCAACATCTTAAGCTCTGCCACCTCCAGCTCTGCCTCTTGTCTTTTCTTCAGTGCCACTGTCTCTAAGCTGTACAACATCGCTGGTCTCACCACCGTCTTGAACACCTTTCCTTTCATTCTTGCTGATACTGGCATTAAAACATGATTAACCTTATTTCCTTTATTTTATCCTATACTTTTCTGAGATCATACCATGTGATTTTGAACAATTTAGTTTATCTATAACTCGGCAAAGTTCACATTATTTATTTTGCACTGTGGTGATGCATGTATAGTAGACATCCATCTGCATCAACTGCATCAAACGTATTAATGCTTCAGTTTTAAATATCAGTTTTATTAACAATGTTTAATTATGTTTAATCATGTCTCATCCAATGCAGTAGTATTGCAGCAGTCAAGCTATCTACTGTAAAAAAAACTAAAAAAAACATAGTTACATACACTGCCCGGAACTAACCTGTGCTTACTACTGAAAGCAGACCACAAAAAACATGGTTTTACAAGTTTGCACCTGTATACCACTGTTCAGAATTTCAGTGAATGGGAATTTCCTGGTAGAGTAAACCTGATAAAGCAGTTTGGCTCGTTGACACTGTTTCTGCTGGATTACAGTTTTGCAAATCAATCTTTGAGTGTTGGAAGACTTATATTGGTATGTTTTTGATACAGTTGATCCTATTAAAGGCCCTTGAATCATATCAATAATCAGAAACTATTTGTAAATGTAAATAGATGGATATCTGATGATGAGTTACTTATGCTTCTAATCCGCGTTAATGACTTGGTCACTGTATCTGTATTTTTTCACACTTATTTCTAAGACAACGCCTAAATTAAATATATTTTTAATGGTTTAACTTGAACAAACCTGTCTTGTTATCAAACAAAGTGTCAATAAATCTAATTTCATGATATTTAACGCCAAAAAAACAAAGTTATTACCCTACAAGTGTGCAGAGCCAGTGGGTTATTTGATTTGTGTCAGATATGTCTAACCCACTTCAGCTGGAGATCAAACGGGGGAAAGATCTGATACTTCTACCCACTGTGCCCTCGTGTCACTCGACACGTCTAACCAGAATAGAGCTGACCAATCAGACGCGAAGAGACAAAACAGGAAGTGGCACAGGAAGCAGCTACTTCCTGGCAGCAGACTGGTACTGGCAAACACACACACACACACACACACACACACACACAGAAATACACACATTTGTACTTGTTTGTAAGTAATCAGGGCCCTCACTGACATAAAACTTTCCTGAGCCCCAAAGTCTTATCTTATCACACTATGTGACTAAACCAAACTGTTACTAATTCTAACCTTAACCTTAACCCCACAACCCAAGCCATGACCCTCACACACACCTTTGGAGAAACGAGGAAAAAGGCAAAATGTCCTCACTCTCCAGGTCTAAAAACGTAGTCCTCACAAAGAGTACAAGAGCACATATATATATATATACTGTACTGAGACTTGACATTCGGCTATTTTTATTATTAATTACATTAAAACCTAAATGAAACGATTAAATTGATGAGCTCATGTGCTGACACACTTACCTGTTGGTCCCGTGTTTAAACTTTAACACACAAAACTTAAAATTGGGCTGAATTCCTCATTTAATGTAAGATTGTGTATTATTATTATTATTGTTGTTGTTGTTGCTGTTTGTTTTAATCTTATGTGTAATATAAGTTGCTGTTCATGCTAACTATACTCATAGCTGTTTCAAACAAATTCATAATGCATCACTTTCAACATAACAGGAAGTCCCTTCCTGCCCAACAATATTCAACCACACAACCCACAAACGCATAAACATAATTATACACAAACCTTAAACAGCAAACCTGATCTACCACAAAAAATCATCCATGACAATGTAATACAAGAAGAATACGTGAGACACAAAATGATTCAACCCATCAGGTGGATGTGGAAGGGACGTTATTCTATTCACTCCTATCTGTCAACGCACATAGTCTCACACACTCACCCATCTACACGCCCACACATACCCTCGACTCGACAGAAATTCAGACAATAATATGAATACTCCCTCTCTGTGCCTCTGACACGCACACACACACACACACACACACACACACACACACAAACACAGAGCTCCGGTGGGATTAGTCTGGCAGGCAGCGCCTCAGAAATGAGTGGAGGTTTTCTGCAACCTGTCATTAAAACTGCTGACACCTCCACATCCAAACCTCCACTGAATATCATTTGTCTGAGTTGCAGTGAGCAGCTGAGGACTCAGCGTACAAACTGCTGTGTCCCACCGACATGGTGCAGAACACTTCAGACAGACTCTGCACAAGTAAGACAGCAAGCGAAGGGATGCTTTTGTCCTGCAGGAAAGATGTAGTAAGTGGCAGGTAATGTGAATATGATCACAAATTAAGATCGGGTGGTTTTTGGGATGCCAAAAGTCCAAGAAATATTTTGATCTGGGATGGATCTATTTCTTAGCTTCCATCAGACAGAATCAGGAATCAGAATATAATCTGGGCTAAAGTCAACCTGTGATAATCATTTTAGTTGAAACATTCACATATGAATCCAGGTACAACTGGTCATGATCAGTTGTGACTTATTGGTGATCAGCTGTGGTGGATAGGAAAATTACAATGAAGAAAATTCTTACCCCACAGAAACCACTGGATCAAAAACGAATAAAAAACCCACAAAAAAATCACCCATAACAACATATGGTCAGAAATGGTTGAAGATTGGCTGTTTGGGGACTTTGAGGTAAAACGACACAATCCTCTTTTGTACCAGCTGTGGGAAAGAAGTTCAAACAAAACTTAGTGGGACAAATTGAGTTTGCGTTCGTCAATGTGCAAGGCAAATGCTTTACTTCTTAGGTCAGGGAAAAAAGGGACGAAAAATCCCAAATGCTGACACAAAAAACAACACCAAAACTTGCCCTGTCACCCCCCGCCCTTTCAGACTACAACAACACAGGTGCTCAGCTAAAAAGACAAGTACCATACATCATGTCCTGTGTATTGGCTGCTGCAGAAAGGAAAGAAGTTAGTCATTTGCACACACACACACACGCACACACACACACACACACACAGAAAGTGCCTCATTCATTTCTTTCCAGACGTACAGTAACAAGCTCTGGTGATTTGATCAGAGCCAAATTAAGATTCGTCCAATAAAGCTCGATGCGGGAAACGTCACAGGAAAATGTGGCACTTTTATTGAAGTCATTAATTTTCCCTGCAGGGTGTCAGGTTGAGCCTACGTGGGCTTTGAATCATGGACGGCTGCACGGCCACCCGAGCATGAAATGAACAGCCAGGATTAACTACCTGCAGCCTTCGACTTTCCCTCTGTCTCTCTGCCTCAGGCCCTGGACTGCTTTTGTCTTTCGTGTACATTCATTCTGATTCTCTTCGACTCACTTCTTTCCTTCCACTACACTTTTGTCTTTGTGTCTTTTTCGCCTTCATGCTGATGACTCATTTTCTCAGTGTACCAGATGGTTAGAGTTTTAGACCGTGTCAAGTACAAACAAACTGGTTGCATTAGGAGGTTACGGTGTGGCAAATGAGACTATGCTCAAGGCCGTTGTAGCTACACCATCAGCTTCGCAAGAGCTGATGTGGGACTGTGGGGAAGGATGACAAGGGGCTGTTCCAAAGTCCTCCCCTTTATGGAAAAAGAAATCTAAGGTTTGGTTGAAATCCTCAGAGCTGTCTCACAGTGCACTGCACGGACAGGTGTAGAATGACACGTTTGTGCCGTGTGCATGCATCATCCACCAAAAGCAACGGTGTCGCCAACACTAATGTTTTTTGCTTTAAATATACGTACAAGGCTGCGGTGAGTGCATTCAAACCAAAAGGCGGACAGTTTTGAAAGTGAAGAGGTGGCTGCATTTTTGAAAGGACCAAATAAAGAAGCTCAAAATAGCTACTTTATCTTGCTAGCTAATTTGCATTTTATATACAGTGTTTGACTTTCAGCTGGGTACCAACAGCCACATGTGTAATTTGGGTCGGTGCACTGTGGGATGGGTCCGGGGGTTTGAGCAAACCAAACGGCATCAAAATTGTCTCTATAACCTCTGCCATTAGAGAACGCCATGGCCTGATAATTTACATAACATAACTGTAGTGTTGGAGTGGTGCTATCTACATCCAACGCCGAACTATCAACTCTTACGTTGGAGGCATAGAGCTGTCACTCTGACTGAATTCTGGCTCATCAGCCATCTTGAGTATAGTAGCATGAGCTGTTGTAGCACACATTCATATTGCTGTGGAAGGAATGCAGTACATAAACTCAGCACTCTGCATCACTAACAACAGAACCATGTGGGTGGATCTTAAAAATGTTATACTAACTAAACTAAATGTGAAAAATAACTAAACTAAAAATGGCAGAACAGAGCCATAACCTGATTTGTGGGAATCATGCAATTAAGTGGGCTATGTGATGGTGTTGTGGTGGAAAGGAAATGTCTGTGCAACATGTGTGGGTTTTAATGCAGCAGAGCACCAGTCCCTACTTATCACAGCTACACTGAATCTTCAAGTCTGGACAGTAGTTGTAATGTGACTTGGAGGAGAAGGAATAAAGCAGAAAGTGAATGAGCAGGTTACAACAATTTCTTGAGATCATCAAGAACTTTTGTCTTGAAACTCTTCAAATCTCCCATTTGGTGTGCTGCAATGGTAATAGTTCCGGTTGACAGTGTGTATGTATCTTTGTGATTGTGTATGAAAACTATGGACCAACTTAAACCAGTGTGGTTTAGTAAAATAGATACATTTTATTCCCTCCTTGGGACAACAAATCATCCTACCGAAGCAGTTTTGCATTTGTGATCCACCAACATTTGCATCAGATTCACCCTTTAATGATGATGTAACCCAAACTGCATCCTCTGGCATGCGTTTGTCATGTTAGTACTTTAAGCATTACATTTCTGTATTTGCATTGTAAAGGTGTGCGGGTTCCAGTCTGTGGATATATGTTTGCATTTTTTTTTTTGTTTTTAGCTTTTTTATTTTCTAGTTTTCGCAACTTTGTTGTGACGACAGAATCAACTAAGACAAAAGCTTTACCTTACTACTAACTAGTATAGATTTGGAGTTCAATTACAGTAATCCTTTTTAAAAAGGTAAAATCCTACTATAATATGACACCAATAAGAGGAAACATGGAAAATGAAAACATGTTCTCGTAATATAGATGGTTTCTAGGGAATTGCTGGCTGATTAATTGACAAAACAGTTACACAAATGATCAAAGCTCCAGTCGCTGTGTCCAGCCCACCATCGATGAATAGCCTATTACTTATCAGACTGTCTTTGTTCCATATTACGGCTTTCTGTTACTGTAAACAGGCTGCTGGTAAGCGGAGAGGCTGTGGATGTAAATGAAGCTGGTTGATTGGGTTTAGCTTCCTGGAGCCTGATATAGAAACAGGAAGTGAGACACATGAAAGAGGGGCTACATTTGAGTGTGCACTGAACATTGTCTGCAGAAGGATACCCACTCTGGCAATGGACCTTAAATTCCTAAAATATTTCTCAGAGTGATTTATCGGGCAAAGCAGGAAGGAAGAACATTTTTAGGCTGTGAACAAGGGCAGGCATAAATCTGCAAATGCATGGAAAGGTTATGGACATTTAAACAAAATAATGCAGAAGTTAGCTCTGGAAAGAAAGTTAAGGAAGGAACCGAAGTTGTGTTGTCATACCTGTCTTTTTCCCCAAGCCATAACTATTCTGCTGGTTGAACAGTCTGAAAGTTCAAAGTCAGCTGCATGGCATTCATTTGCTACAATCTGTTACAGAAGATGCAACCTGGTGAACTGTGTGTGTGTGTGTGTGTGTGTGTGTGTATGTGGGTGTGTTGACGCTGACTGATGTCAAAACTTAGCAGGATCTCCAGCCCTCTCTGTTATTCTCCTCCAGTTTCTCTCGTTTTCCCTCTCGTCTCAGCGTGCTCAGGTAGTCAGACAGCTTTGGTAGAAACAGGCTTATATGCAAAAAAAACAAAAACAGGATGCTTTTTAGGAAACAAAATTTAAATACAATGACCATGAAAACAACACCATAAAAGAAATAAAACAGCAAAATGACGAAACAGAAATAGCAAACAGTCAGTCAGTCATTTTCTACCGCTTGTTCCCGTTCGGGGTCGCGGGTGACTGGAGCCCATCCCAGTGGCTTCGGGCCTTAGGCGGAGTACACCCTGGACAGTGGCCAACTCGTCGCAGGGCTGACACATAGGCAGACAACCATTCACGCACACATTCATCCACTAGGGACAATTTAGAGTCACCAATTAACCTAATGCATGTGTTTGGACGGTGGGAGGAACCCGGAGAACCCGGAGAAAACCCACGGTAACACGGGGAGGACATGCAGACTCCACCCAGGGAGGTCGTGGTCTGGTCCGGGATTCGAACCCACGATCTCCTTATTGGGGGGCGGGGGCGCTAACCGCTCTGCCACCGTGCACCCCCCGAAATAGCAGACAATTAAAGATAAAAAAGAGTGTAAAAAAACAAAAAAAGAAGCATATCTCACTCATAAAATGACCACGGAGGCAGTTTGTTTGTACGTACTATAGTGCTGAAGAAAGCTTGAAAGTCACGAAGCAAAGGAAGAGGTAGATAGGGATATGTCTTCCCATGTGTTGCAAAATACTGTACAAACTCTAGTTGAGTCGTAGTTGGATGAAGGTGTTTACAGTGCTAAAATGTTAATATCTGAATGCTAGATATTATATACCGGACAGTCTGTGTGAATGAAGTGAGCGTTTGGTTCAGGAGAATCTCTCATCTCTTGTATTGGCTTCACTTTCTTCATCCGTCTCTAACGACATGTCTGACAAATTATATTTTGTCTGCTGTCTCTTTTGGGAAATGTTTCATGTCTCAGCTTTCAACAGATTGTTAACGTTCAGGAAGAGACAAATATATTGCGCTTTGTTTGTTTCTCGTTTTATTTCCATCTTTATTTCCAAATCTTTCCTTTTGTCCATCTTCTTTTCTTTTATATTTCCATCCATCTCTGTTCCTTTGTGTTTCTTTCTGTCCCCCCTGCCAATTTCTTTCTTTCTTTTCCATTCTCGTCTCACTCTCATTAAGACTGTACCGGGTGTGTTTGTGTGTTAATGTCATGAGATTTGACTATTTTTTGTCTGTTGTCGCACACTGGTTTGTTTAATTAATCAATAGACACAACTCGCTGTCCTCCCCGCACACAAACACACACACACACACACAGGTGAGACAGCCACATGATGACAGTGTGGGTCCTTGGTCTTCAGTCTCATGACTCAGCTCAGCAGCTGATGACGGGCTCTCAGCAGCACCATCATCTTGTCTAACATGTATTGTGGTGACAGACGCCGTGTTTGGGCTGCGCCATAGCAGCAACACATCCTGTCCTGATCATTATTTTCTCTGATAGTGTAGTTGCGTGACATGTTCGCATGCATGCCGTCATTCACTTTCTCGTTGGTGACCTGTTGTGGAAAAACTGACACACTAAAAGATTTTCTTTTCCTTACAGATTATTATCAACGAGAGCTTAGTGGTATTATGTAGTATTGTTATTATTTCCTCTCCAACTTCGGCACGGAGCATCTTGGTGTTGCATTTTACATAGATCACCTGTCAATGAAACAGTCATTAAGGAAATTGCTGCAAACATCACAATAAGGACACATGTGCAAACACTAGCCTCAGATTATAGAACCAAGAAAATGATTCACAAAGCCGTTCACTCTGTTAAAAACAAAAACAAATTCTAAGGCATACATCTCAAAGCATGCATACCATAGCGCATAAGTTACGACCAAATAAACGTATCTCACTTAACATACTTACAAGCAAGAACACGATGGGTGAAAACCTGCAGTTACCTGAGACTAAATATTGTGCTTACACACGGGGACCCGGTACCTCCTTTCAGAATTCAACAGCCCATACTCAGGAGAAGGGTCAGATAAAATCCTGTTGACCTTTCGTAGACTGTAGTAGACTGCTCAAAAATGTCTTAGGGGGTGAAGGCGTTCCCGTAATCTTCCCTGAACCATATGATTAGAGCTTTAAACTTTGCCGTTAGGTTTCCAAACCAGCTTACAATGACGTAAAATGGACTATATGTGGTAGCTCTGTAAAAAGGAGCATAATAGTCCTGCAGACACCAGAAACTCTGAGTCTCTTCAAAAGTGCTGATGGATTCTCGCAAAGACACTTGCAACATGGGTGTGCCAGCTCACCAAACACTTCGAAAAGCAGTGTCATCCGAGAATTTCCCTACAAATTGATTAGGATGGTAGCTGACACAATCGTTTCTACACAAAAAGCGTGACCTGAAGCATCCTTGGGGAGCTGCTGTATTGCTTGGTGCTACGTCAGAGTGCTGAATTAATATTTACAGTACTTGTTTGGTAAAATAATAACACTTAATCACAAAAGGATTCAACTTCAACTAAACAACTTTTTAAGCAGGATGTGTGGATGTATAGCGTAGAAAGCAGTCTGGCATGTGCTTCAAAACAAGGTGATTTCTTATGTATGCACCGTTTTAAGGATTGCTCCACCTGCTAGTTCCTCTCGCATGATTCTCTCCAAGGGTTTCATGACACTGGAACTTAAAACCACTGGCCTCCTTAATTTCCTCAGGACAAGACTTTTTGGTAACTGGAATTCTAAATTTAATTTTAAAAAAATTTCAAAACTGACACTGTGTGTGTATCTATAGAGAGCTGAAAGAGTCAATACCAGGCCGGTGTGAGTTTCCCAGCAAATGTCCTTAAAAGATAAGCAGATATGCCCTCCAGCCCCATTGATTTGTTAATATGTATGGTTTTCAGAACCTTGATAACAGTACATGGTTCTATTAAAATTCTGTCGCCACAAACATTACAAATGATTTTATCTAAAACTTCATGACAACCCTTAAAAGTATATGTTTCAAACCGCATATAAAAACATTTCAGTTCATTTGCATTTCCAGTTTCATTGTGGGCAAACATGGGCTTCCTCTTGGAATCCATATTGGTCATTTCTATAATTGAACCACACGGTTTCTTTGTGTCAGATTTGAGCAAATGTTGTCCCGCCCGTTCCTTGTGCTGTTTCCATGCTGCTCTCAATAGCTGATTGAGGTGCTTTTGTGCAGCCTTCAGCCCTGTAGCGTCTTTTGACCTGTGATCTATTTTCTTCCTATCTATACACTCTATTTCTTTTGTGATGTAGGGTTTAATATTAGGATATCTCTTAACAGTTGTTTGAGTTATGATTAAGTCAACACAGAAAGAGATATGATAGCAGTAATTGATCCCGTGACCATGTCAATATCTGCATCCTAGAATACAATTTCCCAGTCTCTGCAGAGAAAGCATCCTCTCACCTCATCTGTATGGACACTAGACCACACATTTATAGTCCTAGTTACCGGTTTCCTGGACTTACAAACTGCACACTTAGGTGGGGAGCAGTTGGATGACATGATGAGATTAACCAAGAGGAGCTCTAACCCTGGCTGTGTAGCCATTAATATTACCATGGCACCTGTCAAGAATATGGTTATTCCTCTTGCTACACTTTACATGTTGGTGAAAGGGTGGGCAGCATTCTGCCAATGGTTAAAATCGCCTAGGGTTACCAAAGGTGCAGGCGTGTTTCGTAGATCTGGTCTGTAATTTGACTAGCTGCTCTGGTGGCACTCCCATTTGGTGGAATACACACGACACACACCAATATGTTGGTAAATTCCCTTGGTAGGTAATGTGTTCGCAAGGTGATGCACAGCAGTTCCAGGTTGGAGTTGCATATACTGTCTCTGATTGCAAAATTACGGCACCTCTACAGTCTATCTCTATTGGAGCGTATATGGGAAAACCCATCAATTTGTATAAAGGTCTCATCAAGCAACCAACAAGTAATACTTGTAGCAGGCTAAAAACCACGTGTGCACAGCATCCAACTTGTTCTTCATGGAGCGTGGATTGCGGAGTAGCATTGAAAGTGGCGGTAGTGGTAGTTTGGAGGCTCTCTGGACACAATGCCTGATGCCGCCCCCCTTGCCACGCTTCCTGGCATGGCGAGCGGCTGGTCTGAGTTGTCGTAGAAGCTCCTTCGGTATGTCATTTCAGCTGGTTTGGCGATGGTGACACTCCACAGTCCCGCAGGTCTAGGAGCTCAGTCCTGCTGTATGTTAGATGGCCAGTGTTGGTGAGCCTGTTTGTGAAGAATTGTGCAACCTGGCTAGATAGGATAAGCCAAGTAAAAAGTAATAGTGGCATTCTTCGCCATCAATAAATGTAGAAGTCAGAGTGCCAAACGGTGACAAACAATAAACAGACACAACACAAACAAACAATGTGCAGCAAGAGACCTCCCCCGTGGCGCCTGCTGAACAGCCTCATATTGCAAGGTGTATATGGCGCTTATGCAAATGATCTCATCTCACGAAATGCACACCTCCTCATGAACAGGTGGCAGGCTTGCAGAATATGAAACAATACTGTGCACAAGCCTCACTGAAAAAAGTAAGAGAGGTTTAGGTATAAGAATAACAAGATAAGCCCCATAGTTCTTGGAACTGTGTAAGTACATTGAATGCCACTGGAAACCGGAGTCAAATTCCTTGTATGTCTAAACATAACCTGGCCGATAAACCTGATTCTGTTTATTTGATACATCTAAGCGCAGAGGATGAACAGGAAAGACTGGGAGACAGAGACAACATGCAACAAAGGACCGCATTTGAACCGACAATATTACACACACAGCTTAGAGCCTGTGATATGTTCCAGTCACCTTGCTGGGACCAGTGCAGGTCAATATGACACACAGTGTGCAACAATTTCCTGCTGAGCATTACAAATATGACACAGGTGAGACTGTATGACAGACATGTTCTGGTCTCAGCTGAGGACATACACTGACTGTGGGTCACTGAAGTCAGATGCCATAGTAGTGCATTTCACTCCAAAGATATTACAAAAAGTGATTACCTTGCTGGAGACTGAGCCTTTCTAATAATACAGTCTGGTTGCTTGGTCCAGATATACCCAATCATCTTCACTGTAATCTAATCTGAAGTCACCGTCTGTTGTGACTCACCTGTAAAAGGATTAGGCCTTTGATGGATCGTTGTAATAACTGTGACCCGGGGCGGCAGCCGCGCTGCTGTTGACAACTGTCTGTCAGCACTTCCTGTAACAGAGTAACAATTTAAACTAGGTGCTGGACAGATCATGGAAACTGTAGCAAATTATATCATTAGCAGACTGTATGATTAGCAAACTCTGAAATAAGCTGAAACTCACAGGAACTTTATTTTAAGAATTACAGCAGGGTTTCCCAAACGTCTCTAATACGTGACCTCATTTTTAGATTACAGAATTTTCTCACTACCAGCAAACGGAAACCTCCACAAACTACAAACTCCTTCTGGAAAACTCCACTCTCATCTGAGTAGAATATATTTAAATGAAATTGGAGCTTCCTTATCCCTTTATACTGGCACTATGTTGAGCTTTTATGAACTTCTAAAGTTTACACGATTATCAACATGTAATTATCTATCAATAGATCGCATTCTCGCTCTTATGGTCATTGCGGTCATTTTCAAAAAGAACACCCTGTTGGCAGAGTATACAGCTGAAAATCTTAAAAATATTGAACCTGATCGAGTTCAAAGTCACGCAAGACTGGGGGAGATACAATATAAAAGAATATGGCCCTATCGTCTCCAAATAATGAATGCTAGTGACTTTCATGACCCCTTGTCTTTCAAATCTAGCGTCCACAAGAGGTCGAGTGTCCAAACTGACATCGGTTCATAACAGGATACCTCTAAAACTGATGATCAGATTCCCATCATCCTCAGCTGGACTGTAAAGCTAACATACCACCCTTCTATATTTTATGAAAGAAAACATTGTATACCATGGCTTTACACTTTAGTAAATGTTTACTTGTATTTATTATCAAGAAGATGCTACAGAAATAAAATTAATTATTTAATAATAGTATAGGTAGTCACAGTAGTATAAGTGGTGGAAGTACTAGTGGTATTATCATGGTAGCAAATATGCTTAATATGTAAGCGACCCTCCTTACATATTAACTATCAAAACACACAAAAACGAGGAAAAACCCCCCGAAAACAACATGTGCCTTTGTCACGTGATTATTGTCACATGTGAAATGTCTGAAAAACACGTGCCAAGGGGTGACTTGTCACATTTGAAATAGCATTCAGGTGTGCCCGTCCCAGGACCCTGATGCTGTTCATACTACCTCACTGATACTGCATGGCTTACTGAAAGATCCAGAACATCTGGGACACCACATGGATCAGAGCCATCGTTAATGTTACACACCGGTGCCACGACAAGTCAAACTATGTGCTCAGGTAAAGGTCTATTGAAAACGCCTATTCAAGCATTTGTTCCAGGAATTAAAATCAATTTACCCTTTAGTTTTCTAAAAGTAAATGTTTACAATTATCTGAAATGTGCTACCAAGGCCATATGAAGGCTCCAGGGACCAGGGAGAGGAGGATCACTGTGATACAGCAGCTGAACAGTTGCAGAAAGTGCAGCTACTGTACAGCTTCGACTCTCACACGCAGGAAAGGGCCTTTTGTTTTTTTCATATTCTGTAGCATTGATGTTAGTATTACAGTGTTATAGAGTATTACTGAAAGTTTTGCTTGGAGCAGCGTTAATGGTGGCAGCAGTAGCATCATATTGTATTTTACTGTCTCTTGTGCGCTTGTACAGCTTCAGACTTTCCTATAGCATAACTGACGTAAAGGTTATTTCATTAGAAGGTTGACGTCAGAGCCTGATGTCTAAATCAGATTTGTGAAATGTTTTTTTAAAGGTGGTTTGGGACTGTAGCCAGTGGCATCGTCCGCGACCCTCTGTAGCTGCAGTCCGGCCACATCCCGTCGTTTGTCTCTGTGTAACATGAGTGCTGGTGTTACAGCCTCTGGCCTGCTTCCACGTGACACAACAGATATGTCTGAACTCGCCACTGATGTTGTGTCGACGCTAGCAAACCACACAGGCTAACGCTGTGACTATCGTCGAAATGTCTCTTTTTCAGGGCTACGTTTGAATTGTATTCTTGCAAGGGGTTTCAGAGGAGCACCTTCAGAGCTCAGCTGTGGGTGTTAATTGGTGGTTCATTTTTATTTATTTTTTGCAGTAACAGTTATCAGGGGAATTACAGTAAGAACTGTAAAAACAGTGCAGACTCCCACGAGCCCCGCAGGAGGAAAATAAAATACAAACAACCAGCATCAGCCATCTGGAGGCTGCTGTGCATGAACGAACAGTTGCGTCTACTGAGGTGTAACTCAACCACCGACATTATTTCTTATGAAAACCTTTTAATTACAAGCTTGAATACTAAACAAAATTTCTTTATATATCATGGGCATAAATGTGCCTACATTACACAAAAGTTCAGTTTTTCATTGGTACTCATTGAACCAGAATATGAGATAAATAAATTCCGAATTTGATTTTACATAACAAACATTGACACTTCACCTTGTGAAACGTAGCCAGTATTTCCCTTGTTTGACTGTCTACACATACCTAATTTTTTTTGTCCTTTGCGTGTCTTGTCAAGTGTAAACAAACCTCAGATGACCTCGCTGTTTGCTGGCTGTAACACAGGCTAACAGAAGAAGCTTCACCTCCTCTATCCAGCCTTTCCTCATTCTCAGTCTTCCTTCCTTCCTTCGCTTTGCTTTTTTTTTATCCTACTCATCTCCTACCACTCCGTCACAAATGTTTTTCTCACTCCTACTCTTTCAGTCCCTCATCCTCTATTTACATTCCACATTTCTTGATATTGACATTGCTCTGGTTAATATAGAAAGCTATTTTCTTTTTATGCAATGACTTCCTGTTTGTCTTTTTTTTTTTAAACGTTTCTTTTTGAAACAGTTATCATTTACCTGTCTTTTCTTCTTTCTGTTCCATTTATCACTGTTTCCTGCAACTCACATTCACCTTTCTACTGTACTTTTTATTCAGTTTAGTTTTAATCCATTCCCATATTGCTCTAGTTTAGACGTAATATTTCATACAGTTCACCATAATGCCTTTGTCGTAAATAATCGGACAAGTAATAAGTAATAATTCCTCCACTCCATTCTTACTGTGAAAAGATTCCTTCCTAAAATTACCACACTTCAAGAGTGGTATTGATTTTCTTATCCAAGTAAGGAAATAAGCATACTTCCCAAAATGTCAAAGTATTCCTTTAATCCTAAGGAGTGACAACTGGACAAAATGTCCTCACTTTCCAAAAATTATCTCTCTAAAGGTCCAAAACTCAAATTGGCCCTCACGAAGATAGAAATACAAGAGTGTACATAAACACACACACACACACACACACAGGGTAAATGCAGTTCAGCCTGACCCAGTCACTGTGTCTGCACGTTCTGTCATGGAGCTGATAGGTCAACTCTCCTCTCCTCTCCTCTCCTCCTGTGTTTATTGTTGCGGGGTTCGACAAGATGATGCCGGGGCTTTTCCCACCACACTTATGGGAGCTGACACTGAGCCGTCCTCCCTCCTGTTTACAACTCATTGTGACAGTCAGGGCCCTCTGGGACGCCTGTCTCAAACTCGGAGCCATGAGGACAGGAGACGCAGCCCAACTGCTGTCTCTGACGCTGTTGCCAATCATGACTGTTTTAAATTCTAACATCTCTAATTTCATGAAACGTGGCACAAATAAAAACCTGAGACGCTAGCTAGGTGGGTGTGACTAACTCATTTTTGCAGTTTTGGTGAAAAGAGGAGTGAGTGCAAACCTGTAGCATGGCAATTGGTAGAAAAGTGCCTTCAATTATATAAATGGGGTTGACAAAATATCAGAAACACCTCGCAGTATAATTACACCTGTCTCATCAAAAACTGAACATTATCGAAATCACCTACCTGTCAGCTAGATCAGCTTCTTACCATCTTGATAAAAGCCTCTCTCCTCTCTAAAAATTGTCAATATTCAGTCCTGTCTCACCTCTGGTATTGTTCCCTGGTGCAGAACCCAACAATTTCCGATTTCCAACCTACCTTTTCTATCCAAAATCCTCGAAAAAACAGTTGCATCTCAGATTCATGCACACTTGTCGGACAATAAGCTCTACAATTCCAATCTGGAGTTTGCCCTTACCATAGCACCAAAACAGCATTGGTAAAAATCACTAATGATCTTCTCATGCCAGCTGACTTCAGATCTGAGTGCTGCCTTTGACACCATTTCTCATAACATCGTCCTTGACAGATTAGCCTCTAATACCTCTCTGGCCACACTCAATTCATCCAACTCAAAACTTTCAAATCACAGCTATCTCCTGTCACTACCAGTGTTGCCCAGGGCTCTGACCTGGGGCCCCTTTTGTTTATTATCTTCCTCTTGGCCACAACTTCCGTAAACTTAACATCCATTTCCATTGCTATGCAGACAACACCCAGCTCTACCTGTCCACCAAACCTACCTCCACACTCCTACCTACCTCCCTCTCTGATTGGTTCTCCTTAGTCCTGCACGATTCTGGGAAAAATATTAATCACGATTTTTTAGCTTAGAATTGATATCACGATTCTCTGCAAAGATTTTTTTCTCATGAAATTTAATGTTTATTGCACACATGAACCATGACAAAACAAACTGGCTTCATCATATTGCACTTTGTGGTGACGTTTGCTGGTAAAGATGTGTGCTGTTACCTTGCGGTGCTGCAACAAGGGCAAAGCTCGTCTTCTTGCTTGCATCCAAAATACTTCCACACCACCGAATGTGAGCCTTAAATTGGAAAAAGTTTGTTTGGAGACTGATTCTCATCACTAGGACCTGGGTTTTCATCAATATCCATTATGTTTATTTCCGAACTACCTCGAAGAGTGAAACATGTGACTAAAAGGCGCTTTGTCATTGGCTGGGGTTGAAGCCCTGTACTTTGTGAGAGCTGTCCTTTCAAAATAAAGGCCACATTTTTTTTTAAATTGAAGTAATTTAAAAATGTTATCGTGAACAGGGTGAATCGAGATCGCGATTTTATAAAGATTTATTGCGCAGGCCTAATTCTCCTGCAACTTTCTCAAACTTAAAAAAACCTGAGGTTCTCCTCATTGGCACCAAATCCACAGTTTGTCTCTTACCATTGATAAATCCTTGGTTTCCCCCTCCCTTCAGTTCAAGAGTCTGGGTGGAAGTTTGTAACTCTGTCACTGATATCATCACCAGAACCCCTTCTGTTAATCATATCACTCCTGTCTTTCAGCAGCTTCATTGACTCTCAGTTAAATATCACATTGATTTCAAGATTCTGCACTGCCATTCACAACCTCGCCCCTCTGTACCTCACCGACTTCCTTCACATCAACACACCCGCCCGTATTCTCAGGTCTCCTTCTTCTTCTATACACCTCACTGCACCACCTGCCCATTTGACCACCATGGGGTGGTAAAAACACTTATTTTTAAAATGGCATATTCAATTTGATCACTGCTCATGTGTTTATTCTAATTACTTGTTCCACTTGACTACATTGTAGTTGATTTATTGTTTTTATTTACTTATTACACTGTTATTTAATTTTGTCTCGTAAGGTGACCTTGAGTGTTTTGAAAGGTGGCTGTAAATAAAATGTATTATTAGAATTATTATTATTAGAACCTTCATGAAGGTAGTATTTATTGCAAGACTGTTGTATTAGACTGCATTAGGTTTAACTAGGTGGACCTGATGAACTGGTTACTGAGTGTATATCAGCCATTTGCAATTTAATATTAAGACTTTTTCAGTGCTGTATTATAACAGTAATTGTTGCTGTAACAGGTCAGTATTCCCACAGGAATCATTGACATTTTATCTAATCTAATCTCATCTCTTATCTTTACTGTTGTATCTGACCTAGCCACATAGGGAAGTCTGTTGTAAAGCTGTTACACAGATGTTTTCTTTTCCATAAAGGTTGTCAGTAAAAGTGAAAACCTTGTATCATACAAAGAGAGAGACCGGAGCTGTATTTTAAATGCACCATCATTGATGTGGCTGGTCAAAATCATTTACTGTCATTAACCAGCCAAATATTCCCCATAAACCACAGCTACTGTAGCTGTGTTCTGTTGGTTTTCTGCTTTGCAGTTGTTCCACAGATCTTATAACAAACAAGTCTGGCGCCATCAGGGATGTCTGGGCGGTCACAACTGACTGTGTGGAAGTAATGGTTAAATATACAACCACTGGGTTAGAAGAACAGATCTACCCGATTGATATGGAAGATTTTGAGCCTTGTTTCCATGATGATGCAGAGAGGATGGCAGTGTATTTTTCCTGGCGAAGCTGCTTTTTAACACGCAGAGATACACAGAGATTTTTTTCCTCTTATGCACAGTTTTTTTAAAGAAGAAATATCTTATATAACTTTATTCTTGATACAGGAATAGGGGGCACACTGGTCGATAAAATATTAATTTTAATGCATTGATTCAGCATCCCACTTGATGCTGAAGGTAGGCTATGAAAGCTTAATACAATGTTACAGAAATGTCACTGACCAACGATCAACGATGCATTAAATCTACGCACGCTGCACAAACCAGAGATACACTGTGTATATCCATCTACCTCATGTTCATAAGCTACCTGTTACATTAATCATATTTATCTCAGCATCATTTGCAGTCGTACTGTTGTACTGCTGTGTATGTACGTTATCAAATTCCTTGTATGTGTACACATACCTGGCCAATAAAGCTGATTCTGATTCTGATTCTGATCTTTGAGCTGGCAAGTAGCAGACGTCCCAGTTACCTCCGCAGCCTTGTGCTGCTGCTGCATTCATATGGTGTCGGAATAATCTGAAAAAGGAGTTCCCGATCATATCACCTGATCCAATTCCTTCGCTAAGCGTGAGCATAATGATAATGGTGAATTGGAAAAGTCGACGATTCACGAGAAGCCGGACGTTTGACTGGCTGACCCGGTACATACCACACACGGAAAAAAGCTGGGCAAAAAGATTTGTTCGTTCGCTTTTGCCCATCACTAGCTGTCTACAAACCAAACAACAGAAATACAGCATGAATACTAGCTGACGCAACGTTGTAAGCAACATTTTTGTTAAGGTATACAAAACTAAAAAACTACCATTGCTATTGGAAAAGGTTGTTTTTTTTATTTTGCTGCATTTTCACAACATGAGAGTGGTGTTGATAGATGTTGTGGCATGATGATGTGTATGCTTGCAATTTATTTATTTTTATTTACATTGTAGCACTACAATTCTCCAAGCATTCGTGGCATCATTTGACATGCTTCAAAAGAGATGCTGTTGCAGATTGTGGTTGTGTTAGACCCATCTCGGTGTCACAGAAGTGACATGGAACAAACATCGCTGAAATCACAGTGTTTTACTCCAGTGCGTAGGATCCTTTAGGACAAAGGGCAACACATTACGAGCCCCAGTGTATTGACAGGTTGCATGTCATATATTTTGTCAAATGTGTTGATGTCATTGTAACCCTGCTTTGCTAAAACTGGGAGTAATCAAGAGTAAATTACATCTAAAATCCTGATGTGACTTGTATAACACATGAGATTATGTTAAAATTGTAAGCTGTACTATTACAAAAGGTGAATATAACCAACATTAATCGTAAAGAAATGTTAGTAAGAATGTTTTGATAACAAAATTAATGTATTCACCAGAACTGACAGACTCTACTCTATTGGTAACTGACGCAAATAAGCTATTCGGACAGTTGCTGAATCAGAGGAAGCAGGGTAGACACTTAGGAGTAGGCAATTAGAAGCTAGGCGTGTCTCCTCACCACCAGCTTAAACAGTCCTTAGTCAATACTTTAGAGTAATACTCTGACAATGTGTTCATTTTTTCAGAATCTCACGCTCTAGATCTGTTGTTTAAAAAAAGTGTAAGAGAAAGCGAGAAAGAGCTACTGAGAGAGCTCGAATAAGAGAAAGTTGGCAAGTGTAAAAGCAAAACTGGCTGTAAGATGAAACCTCATGAATCATTCTTTATTTGATTGAGGTTAATTGGAGTAAAAAATAGCAGCAGATAAAACTGAGCCACACTAGTTAGTGGTGACAGACACTGCTCAAATTTCATTGGCCAGACTGTCACAATTGGTAAGGTATCCTATTGCAAAATCCCATTAGATATGGACGGGACTAACTCCACAGGGACAGAGGCGGGGTCTGTGTAGCCAAAGCAGCACAACAGCACACAGATGTGTTTTTACATCCATACAGGCCAACACAAAATCAATTATGTTACGTATTAGTTATGTGTAAAACATTTTTAAAAATGACTTTAAGTCTTAAAAGGTACTTTGGGTTGCAATTGCATGTGTGACGCAAAAGTAGAACATGATTCAATTTGAAGCTGCATCTGGTTCGCAGCTGAAAGGCCTCAAGTGTAGACAGGCTGTTACTTCTGATGCTCATGTGCTTTGTCCACAAAAATGTGAACACAGCAAAACACAGTCTATTCAATGCTATTTTAAACAGATGAACAAATGCTATTCAAAGATTGAACTTATATTGGTGAGATGTCACTAAATGTGACTTAAATCAGTAGGAAAAACTAACTCATCCAATATCTTTCATTCTATGCATACAGTACATGTGGCTGTTGTGGTAATGATTATCCATCTTGAGCCATAGCTGTCAGTGACTGGCTGCTGAAGCTTACATCCACATCCACCCCCTTCCTCCATTAGCCAACCTGTCCCTGTTGTTCACTGCCAACCTATCTGTGGACCATGATGAACAGAAAAACACATTTTTCTCTCAGAAGCGAATTTAATATCACCGCTGTGCCGTTCTAGTGGTTCTGCAGCTTCTGCACGGTATCATCTTTCTTCTCGGACATTCTTTTCTGGTCAAAATTTTCTGACCTATTTGGCAAAAGTGAATGCTTTTGCCAAATAGACCCTGTATGCCCCTAGGTAGGTTAGTTCACACTCAAAAATAGAGGTACAGATGAATACATTGTTGTCCAGAAGACTACATTTTTCACAGATGTACCACATCAGGCACATAATGCATCATAGATGTTTGGTATATGATCCAAGCTGCTTCTGATAGTTTAAGGCACACATTTGAACCAATTTAGCTTGAACTAAACCCAATTACAAGTGTTTGTGAGTGGGACGCCAGTGAGGGATCCGGTTTGTGTTAGGTGTCAATAGTGGGAGTTAGTACTAACAAGGATTGAGGCGATTAGCCATTTAAAATCGGAAGATGCGAAACAAAAAGGGGTAGCACGTTTTTTTGTTGCCTGTAAAGTGCTTATAGGCACATTTTGGCCAGGGTACATACATTTGCTTTACTTGATGGTTCAAATGGTATGGGTACAAAAATGTGTTTAATCCAGCAACACTAGTACTAAGAACTACTTTATTGTTAAATGGCTAAATTTGTATAGCAATTTTATCCAAAGTGCTTTACAATTTGCCTCTTACTCACCCCTTCACACACACACACACACACACACAAACACGCACTCACATTGTATAGCCATAAGTGATCATTTATGCACACATGATCAGTTTAAAATGACTACAAAGCTGCAGCATTTCTTTTAGATGTTCCCTTCGATGAGATCATCGACTGAGTACATGATAGATGAGGGTGAAAGTAGGCCGGACTGTATTTATTGTCACTGTCAGCGTAAATGTGCCAATTATATGAAAAAATGTGCCTGCTCTGGATGCAAGTTGTGACCCAGATGTGAAATATGCAGGGTTGCAAAAAAAAGTAATAATCAGTGACACACAGCCAGATGAACGTGACAAACTGCAGCTCCCAGCCTGGAATTAGAAATATATGTTTGATGGTAACAGAACAAGCTCACTTGAACCCTTTTTGTGTCTGTTTCGTGTGAAAACATAGCGACCTCTTCCCTGGATATCTCTTTGGCGTGTGTGAGATTTTAGTCGAAACCGCCATCATTGTGTAACAATAATACTGACTGTCAGACTAAAAGTTTCTGGCTAGGATGGAAATATGGTGCTTTGGGAGTGGCCCTCACCCTGGGGTCTTTCTTTCGCTACAATACTTTCTCTGAATTTCCTTAAAAAATCCCCCCGAACATTCAAATGCCTCCTCATATATTCCTCCAGTAGTTATTCTTTTCTTTTCTTTTTTTTTTTAATGCCTGAGCTTCAGCAGCCTGATCCCAGGGGAAGCATTCTTGTGACCAGAGGTTTGCCAGTTTGAGTCCCCAGAGGAGTTGGTGAAATCACCCTCCTCTCTAATCTTTAACGAAACTACAACTAAACTGACATTTTCAATAACAGAATATGTCTTTACTGCCCTGTTAGGAGTGCTGCAATCATAGGCAAACAGTTTGAATAGATTCCTGGGAGGAAGGCACCACGCCCAGCTGGGTATATATGCATAGAACTGAATTATTTGAAAAGACGAGATCCAGAATAGAATATTAATTTAACTGTGTGAAACATATTTGCATTCTTTTCATGTGCCAAACAAATAGCATTGCAGATTTTTCCCACTCACTCAGATTTAAGTTTCCAAGCCCTCAGTTTGCTTCTAAGTAAATGCCATGTGTGACATCCAGACTGTATTGAAATGTGGGCATATGAGTGGAAATACACAGATGTGTGACAAATTAAAAGAAGAACCAACATGAAGTGTCTTAGTATCTAAGTGTCTGAGTCAGGCCACCATGAGCCTCCACAACAGCTTCAGTGCTCCTTGCCAAGTCTGTGGAGCTCAGTTGGAGGGATGAACACCGTTTCCTCCACAAGATATTTCCTCATTTATATATCCACACAACTTATATTTAATCAGGTCATCTTAGTGAGATCAAGATCTCTTTTGCAAGAGATACAGATAGAAAGAAAAACAAACAACGAAAGGACCTCACTAAATAGATCTGAAGATGAAGGTTTATATTATATCATTTGGTCTTATGGTAATGGTGGTGGAGAGCACTGACGTATGTGTTTGTCCAAAATCTTCCGTAGGTGTGAAGCTGGGTTGAGATCTGGTGACTGTAAAGGTCGTGGCACTCTATTCACGTCATTTTCATCCTCACAAAACCATTCAGTAAGCTCCTGTGCACAAAAGGCATCTGCGCTGGATATGTTTCTCCACTCTTTCATTCAAGTTTTTCCTTTAACTTGTCCCCATCTGTGACTATTCATTTAATCTAAGACAATTTTCTCCTTTGGCAGACAATAAAAGCAACCTTGAACCTTGAACCCTGATATATTAACACATCGAGGTAGCTGACTTTGTTGAGTGGAGTATCATTTTAAACAGAAATGAATAATTAAAAGATAAAATGGTAAATAAAGTCATATTTTACTCCTTTTGTAAAAAGGCCATAATTACATGTTAACCAGAAAAAGAAAGCTCACAAAAGCTAATTGGATGTTGAAATGGATCTTTTGAAATGGCAATTTGAAAAGGAAAGTGAAATAGAAAAATCTGAAATTTAAAATAGAAAAGCCTAAATGGAAATACGATTGAAAATGTCATTTGAAAATGAAAAATGTAATAAAAAGGAACATGGGAAATGGAAGTGATCAAATGTACATGTTCAATGGTAAAGCTTAAAGAATTATAAGATAAAAAGGAGAACAAAAACATGTTATGAGCATAAGGAAAAGGGCTATAAAACAGTCCCCCTGGTGTCTGTGTGGTGCCTCGTTGGGTCAGGCTTTTCTAACTCTGGAACTTCAACTCAACTTTACCTTCAAGATTCAAGATTAATTTGGCTTGGGCCTGCACCAACTTGGATGAGTGGAGACTTGAGGTATTTTACCCAAAAAAAAGTCCATATTTCTGTGTATGACTGGAAGGGGGAAACTTGGTTGTTGTGATGATGGACAGAAACCTGCATCCTATATTATAATCTTTACTAGCGTCGGGGGTCGCTGGCCTCATAATTCATTTTATTCAGGAAGGAATACAAGTGAATTTTCTTGTATTCTGATAACCTGGGAAACTAAAAAACTAGTGTTATGAGGTAGGCCCTATTGTTTAATTATTTCCCAGAACAGTTTAAAGCAGTTTAATTTGGTGTTGACTGAGTTAGAGTACCTTAATCTCGGCTATGGGCTATTACAGAGCACTTTAAACCATTATTTCATTGTTTGTGGACAATTACAGTACATGGATAAATAGTGGAGTATGGGTGAGGCTTGCCTTTTCCAATGATGCCACTCAAACTAAAAATAAATACTCTCAAGGTGATCCAGGGAGTGCTTTGATTTAAAAAGCAGATATACGACGCACTCAGTCACAGTTTGAAGAAATTTGTTGAGACTCTTTAGTGTTTACTTCATTCCTTTAGTTCAGATGAGAACACTACAAACTCGGGTGAGTCTTCTGCTCAGAAAGGTGAGCAGGCAAACACAATCCACACTATGATTGTACAGTGTCAGTGGTGGAGAAAGGCCTGACGGGACTCACAATCATTCAGGACAAGGTGAAACAAAAGCATGTTGGGGTTGTCTGAATTGAATAAACCAATCAGAATCTGCCCGGGGATGAGATTAGACTGTGTTTCACTGAAAAACTTTGACGTCATCTGGTGTGCTTGGAATCCCCAGGGCCGTCCCACAGTGCACTGAACAGACACGTCATCAGCAGGCTGCCTATACCACAGTATTGTTGATTTTAAAAAAGCAGATTACAGTGGGGTGACAGTCAACAATTGCCTTTTTCTGACGGTCAAAGCTGAGCGCTCGGTGCGCTCTGAACGAAAAACAAGATGGTAATGAACTTAATGAACCTCGGCACATGCTTAGAATATCCGAAGTGTCAAATATGTTATAAATGTTGGAAAGCTGAGGTCAGGAACATGGGTGGGTCGACCCAGAGCGGGTCGACAAGGCTCGGGTTGTGACCCCGGTGACATCAGCTGTCCTGTTGACTAGTAACTGCTTGGCGGTAGCTCAAGTTCGTGTCCTTACTGTTTCTCCTAGCGAGCAAGGGGGACTTTGAAAAGGCAACAGAGACTTGAAGGGCGAGTGAAAGAAAAAAAGACTTTGGCCAGGAAGTTTTTTAACACAGCTGTTCATGTCAGACTAATGAGACAAAGTAAGAACAGCACGGACCCATCCAACATGTCTAGTAAAGTCGCAGTGACTGAAATCATATGTGTTTTCTCTCTTTGCTGCCAAAACTCCGACCTGGCTCCTAACATGTTACCAAAACTCACCTAAACAAGTTAGTTGTGACTCTGTGTGACTTGGTTTATTTATAATCACAGAGAGCAGATCTAAACAAACCAATACAAATATACAGTAAAGGAAATGCTTCCACCGCGGTTTGTGCCAAAGAAAACGAAGTGTAGGCGTGATGACACCCTGGGGGTCGACCCTGTTAATGAGGCTTGGGCTTGTGCGCACGGAAGACTATCATTGTTTTGGTTTTGATCTTTTTCACCAGTTTGGAGAGTCGAATGAGGCCAGCGAAGGTTGCTGGATTTTGTCTTTGTTTGTGTGTGCGCGCGTTGTCCTGGAAGTGACAAAGTTGTTTTTTGAAGTGTAAGAGGCGTGTTGCCATGTTTGATGTGCAGCAGTACTGTCTTCCTGCTTCCACTGTTTGACTGTCAACAGGAATGTTTGGCAAACAGCCAAACACACACACACACACACACACACACACACACACACGGATACACACACACACACGGATACACACACAGGTTGGTACATCTATATTTTTGAGAACCCTCATTGACATTTTGCATTCCCGTGCCCCTAACCCTAAGCTTAACCAAATTGAACTTCAATCTAAATTCCTGATCATTTAAAAAACGAGATCTTCCTTTTGGAATCATTCCGCTTCGTAATGGTAACATTACAGTTAACTAATGAGATCCTGAAAAGAAGTCAGGCGGGGGGAGAAAGACGAGCATTCAAACGGCAAAACAGGTTTCAAATAAACCCCCAGGCTAGACAAACTTATCTGGAAGTGAAAATGAAACAATAGAACTCTGAGCCAAACTGAATGTTGCAAACGGCCATCACAGTCTGAAGACAGACTTCCTGCTTCAACCTTGACTCATAGTACTTAGGGTAATTGCTTGCACACAGATTTCCTTTGAAAAGAGGTACCACTGCAACTACTTTGGTGAGTTAATAATATCATCCTAACTGATGGAAACGATGGCCACAACGATGAAAATTAGACCCTAGTTGGAATAAACCCGTAATTAACCGTTAACCCTCAAACAGCCCCACACACACACAGAGTCTAATTTTACACCTTCCTTACAGGGTGACTGACTTCATTACTGACGCTGATGTTTCCGTGTACAGGTCAGGGTCTTGTTTGTGTCATCTTCCCTCCTGGCTCCACAATCTGTATCGCTTCTTCAGCGACAGAAGCATTTACAAAACCAAACCATTAAAGGGACATTCTACCAAAAAACAAAGCCAGTAAGCTATCAGTTAGTCTATACATATTACAAAACTTGAATATACTGTATTGCATAACCTTTTGGATGCTGACCCTTCCACTCAAAAAGGTCCAGAGGTGGTGGTACCATATATTTTTTGCCAATGCAAATTCAACACCACAAAATTGAAAGCAACTAAACAAACAAACAACAACAACATAAAACAGCTATATAGGCCTACAGTTCCTTTAACACTAATGTTTTAAGATCAAGTCTTTTACCAATTGGACATCCAAGTGAGAATTACTAAGTGATCTGTTTGGGACTGAAATGAATTTACAAATACCAAAAAATCTTTCTGTAAAACCTGTGGAACCTTGTTCTGTTTTTCTAGTTGTGTCTCTCCTTAGATGTCAATGGAAGAGCTCCATGTGTGGAGTCTTGATGACATCTCACATCAGACCTTCGGCTCAGACAGTTGAACGCCAGTTTTGTTATTGTCAAAGTTGCACTACGTTATCATATAGTGATAACTTACACTTATTCACTCATGTCAAGACTTGTGTTTAGTCACATGACAAGTCAACCACATCAAACCATAAATTGAGCAATTTTGACTTCACCTTAAGATGGTGGTAACAGCTCGACTTTGACTTTGATGTAATGCTGCTTTGATGTATGAAAAAAAAATCTTTTTAAGCATCTTTGACTGATTGGCTTGTGTGTCATATCTAATATTATGTTGTTTTTGTTTGCACTTGTTGCTCTGGGAGTTTTAGCCTGCACAGGTCAAGTTGTGATATTCAGAGTTTAGTTACCTGGACCAAGAACATGAGGGCCAAAAGTCTGAAAAATGGGGGGAGTGCAGCAGGGAAGGGAAAGGTAGTAAAGTACATTGTAAGTGAAGGACGGAGAGAGATGTTTTGTGTGTGTATGTGTTTGGAATTGTGTCCTGTAGCACAAAGTGTGTAGTTTGTATGTGTGTTTGTATATGAGAGAGAAAACATCTGTGTATGTGGTATGTTACAGAGAAAATGTGTGTGTGTGTTTGCGTGTGTGTGTGTGCTGACAACCAGCCAGACGTCTGCACAGCTGCCTTGACCTAAGCTGCTCTGGCAGCCTATCAGACGCTGCTGTGTTGCACCGGACGGCACGGAACAGGTTGATATAGGTCTCCATTGTACACACACACACACACACACACACACACACACATTCCTAATTCTAAATTACTAATAATTACCTCTTGAACCGCTTTCCAGCTGTGACCTGTGGCCTTAAACCTTCAGTTACTGTACATCCTTGCAGAACTGTACTTCATGTGATACAAACCATTGCCACATTTTTTTCATAGAAATTCAGGACGTTTTGGCAAATTAGCTCTTTAATACACGCAAGACTGCAAAGGGAGAGTGATGTAGAACGATGGAAAGAAAGCAGAAAAGGTGCCTGAAAAAAGCAGCCAATAATTTAAAGACTGAACAGTATTTGCTGTTGCACAATACAAACAAAACAGGCAACCACCCACAAAAACACTGCCCCATAGCGCTGCTAACGCTCAAAAACTTTAAGAGGAAATGTATGCTGACACTGGAGATGATGCTTTTGAAGTGGGGCTGTGTTAAAATGGCAGCAGCAACAACAATCAAAGTACTGACTAATAGTTTGTATTTATTTAATGCATGTAGAAGGCCACTACAGTTAAGGAGGACAAAGCAGTGTGAGTCTGAACAGTCACCACACTCTGCAGCTGCGTAACACGACAGTCCTCTGTGACTGTGAGCATCATGACTCTGTTCATCAACCTGTGTCAGAAACAGGCTGAGCGTTTGACTGCTGAGGAGCCTGTCAACTGCTGCTGGGAGACAAACCCATGTCACTCTGTCTTAGTCATATTGCTTAGGTAAATGAGGTCTGACAACAAGCCCTTGAGCAACAGCCCAAACTCCCCCTCTGTAGCTGATGGACAGAGTGTATTGAACTGACTGTATCTTACATTAACTCAGTTTGTGTTCAATCAGTAAGTTAGTTTGATGTGAGCACAGAGCCAGAATCGCACCCTGCCCTCACACACACACAGAGCTGACTGTGTTAACACACTGTTAAGGTTGACCGGCAGCGGTTTTGTCACTGGTGTGGCCCTGCTGTTTTATCGAATGAGGAAGTGAGGTCGCTCTGTGGCGCACAGTGGTGACTGATGTGATCTCAGTTCTTTGATAGCCGAGCGCTGTGACAGCAGGGTGATGCAGAGAGATACAACATTTTGTTTTGATGATGTTGTAAATGTTCACTCTCCAAAAGTTGCTCTGGTTAAAAACATAAAATTGATGGTAAAAAGTATCTCAGTATATTTACTCAAGTACCGTACTTAACATAACAGTTTAAAGGTACTGATATTTTACTAACATCAGAGTTTTACAGAGATTAAACAACTTTTTAACTGAAGGGTTTCCCGTTCCTTCTTTCTTTATCTTTGCTTCTCTTCTTATGTCTTATGTCCATCTTTTAATTCGTATTTCTTCCTTTCCTGCCTTCTATCTCTCCTTGATGAAGAATACCCAAAACTGGAGGTACGAGTGAAAGTAAAATCTTCACTACTATTTCGATACTTTAATTGTAATTGTACTTTTAATAAAATGAATGCAGGACTTTTACATGTAATGCCTAACACTACTTCATCCAACACTGATAATGAAACTGACAGTAAAATGGAGTTACCTGGCAGCGCATTACCTGAACATTCACTGGCAGGAATGTACAGCACTATACTGTAAATTATTTTAGGATCCATTTTCAAAACGAAAATTTGATTTCTCGATTGTGTCTTTATTGTCAACTGGATAGAATTATTTTCTTTATGCTAAATGCAGCTGTAGAAATACCCTAACACGATCCACAGTAGTTAGCTCTGCTGGCACCAGGGCTGCTGGAGGGAGTTTCACTGTTGTGGAATCAGCGACATACTCAAAGCACAAATAATGGTCCTTAAACACTTTAGAGAAGGAGTGAAGTTTCCCTAAAAGGCTAAAAACAAAAAGCCCTTTTAGTCTTGCTAGCATTCCTCAGCGAGAAAGCCGAGGCAGCACAAGTTTGTTTCGATGTGGAATTCTAACAATGCTAACAAACGTTTTTAGTGGCTCTGAAGGAAAAACGAAACAATTTACCTCCAACTTGACATGTACCCCCAGTGAAACCATGGACACAGTTCTAACATGTCAATGCAAACAAGAGTTTTGGGGGGAATTGTAGGTTGATTGTAGTAACCAATGCGAGACCTTTTGATAAAGAGAGTTAACCCAAATAACCTCTGACAGTCAAATATCTCTGTACTGTGGTGCTGATGTGTGTGATAACAGATTACAGCGGAGTTGTGACCCAGTTGAGGTTCAGCTTATGAACACCTTACTTAGCCCTCACATGTGTGTGTTGCTTACATGTTTGTCTATATGACTGCGGCACTGGGGCAACTCTGTCCGAAGTCACTGTTCCACACCAGTGACTCTTACATTATCAAAGGCTGAAGCTGTTTCCTTCACACATATTTAAAGTGTTTAGATGTGTGGTGACAGACATCTCTTGGGCCTCGTGCAGGGACTTTTAACCAGGAAGTGAACACTGACTCAGCCTGACCTTTTCTCTTCTGCCACCATCAGGTCACAAAAGCACAATTCATGGTCCACAAAGGATGAACCCTGGCCATTTTAGACACTGCGTGAACTATTCTCATGCACGGGCATCAGATCCAGTTGTCAGCGTTGTACTCAAGGAATTTTAAGGCTGGATTGCCATGACATTTGTGATGTGCATTCATGGTACAAAATTGTAATGGACATATTACAACGAAATTTACTGAACACTTCCATGCTCCCAGAGGATCGCGGTCCATGTGTCTGATTTCAAGACCTTCCATTAGTGGCACATTTAGGCCAAATATTACACACGATAACTACTGGACAGATTGCCATGAAATTTACCGTGGATATTCATGTACCACAAAGGACGAAGCCCGTGAAAATTTCTACCCCAATACTAAACTTTACCCCCATAAAAGGAATTCTGATTCCATGAGCTGTGTATTACTTAATGTGATGAAAAACAGAGCCTCTGGTGGGTGCAAGCAGGACTGAGTTGGTGTGATTCAATTTTTCTGCGATAAACATTTCTCCGAAATGTGTAACAGCTGCAACATCCAGTTGGCTCGTCAGGCTGAGAAACATTCGCAGTCATTTCTGAACAAAAGAAGCTGAAACATACATAAACTCTGGAGGAAGGCAGCTCACAGTGCTTATGAGCATATTTAAGTAAAGTGATTGAAAGCATATGTGGACTCATATCAGCCAAATGCAAAAAGATCAAGGTGGTCCAAGATGTATAAACAGAAGCTGAGCTCAGGGTGGAGAAATTGAGAAGTCGAGGAGTGAAACAGAAACTGAGCTCCCATCCTATTCTCTCTGTAATGTACAGTCAGGTCATGTTTACACGAAGGCTTGCATAATGCTTGTCGTATGCTCTGGACTCTCTGTTTGCACTGTATGCAAGGTCTTTTTGTGCCTGTATGATGTGTTCTGTGCTGTCATACTAGATGTTGGAAACTCTCTGTCACCCCACCGAATGTCCTCCTCTCTGTGCCCCTTTTCTTGCATTTCTACTGCATCTAGGTCCATCGGGAGCAGCAGAATTCAATATATTGGAAGAGAGGGTTTGACTGTATGTGTTGAGGGTGTGTTCATACCAGGCAGTTTTGAGTGGTTTGTTTTCACCGCGAAAGGTATTCCATTCAATCAAATAACCAAACCAAACCAAAAATCTGAGTCTTGTGACAAGAAACCGTAGTGCATTAAAGTATATGTAAACTAAATGTAGGGCACAGCAAATAAATACAGCAAATGAGGCTGAGACACAAATGTGTAATGGTTGTAGTGTAAGAGCGCTCAGACAAGGCAAGCAGGCAAAATGAAGTGAGGACGACAGATTTTCTGTTTCTGTCTCTGCACTCCTGACAGGTGCTATGTGTACCGTTAATGTAAATTACTGCACAAAGAGCATCATGTTTAGTTAAACTTTTAACAGCAGTCATTACAAACTCCTGTTCACAGCCTAAGACATTTTGTTTTAAATTCTAGTTTCCAAAGATACCAAACAAATGGGTATAAAACGATGCACAAGATATCTACAGTACTTTAGTTTTTAATCCCCATTTGTTGTGATGGTGTTGGGTTTGAATAATTCAACTTTAACAGGGAGCTGGAACCAGCTCATACAGAATATATATGATACTGTCAGACAGTAGGAAGCAACAATTAAAGGTTTTAAAGACATATATATTATATAGCTAATATTGCCCTCTTTTTATTGTTAAAGTTTCTGTTTGTATTTTGTATTCCATCAGTTAATTGATTAATTAATTCGTTTTACCACTTTTAGGTGTTTTGAAGTCCTCTTTATCTTATTTGCGTTACTGTTTAATTACAGTTTTATTATCTTAGGTAATTAATGAACATACAACAATAAGCAACAAATCACATTTTTCCACTGAAACAAACTACATAAAAACATGTCTTTTTCTTTTTACCGTTTTTGTTTTGTTTTGTAGGATATTTAATTATGAAGAAACATACATTAACAGTGTCTCTCTCTCTCTCTCCCTCTCTCTCTCTCTCTCTCGCTCTCTTGCAGATGTTCAGGACTGCAGAGTAAATGGACACACACAAACACTGACGTTCAGCCTCTCCTTCTCACAGTGGACCTGGCAGGCCTCTAATCTCTAAAAGATTGATGAGGCCCTGTCCAGGCACAGGAGGTCTGGCACAGCGTCGATAAGGCAGCTTTCATTTCACCACATTTTATCCCTCGCTCCTTCCTTTCTTCTCCTCTTTTCCTCCCCGCTGAGGGAAGTGGGGGCTGGTTTTGAAGCCTGAGAGAGGATTATGACACACCAAGGCCCCAGGGCGCGAAGGACAGTGTTGTAACAGGAACCATGAAATTCCCCAGAAATGACAGTTCTGTTTTCTTCTGTTGCTCCATGTTGGACAGCCGTGTGGTAGCCGAGCAAGCCGCCAGGGTCAGCATGTCACTGTCAAACTGCTGGAGCTGGAATATAGTGAAACTACAGAGGGACACTCAGAGCTGAGAGTAGCTGAACACACAACACACACCTGTGCACACACAAACACACACAGAGTGAGTGTTCCACACAGGACAATGTGCAACATCTCGTTCTGTGATGTGGACAGTAAGGTGGACCAGTTCTTCCAGCCCACGCTCTACATCATAGTCATCGTTCTGGGGCTGCCCACTAACTGCATGGCCCTGTGGGCTGCCTACATGCAGGTAAGGAGGAGACACCCTACTACACACACGCACACACCCTGCCACCAGTGCTGGACAACGTGTTACTCTAATATAGTGGTTTCAAAGCTAGTTGGGCTGGGTTCTGAAAGCCGGTTTTACCCAGGGTAAAACTCTTATTTGTAAAGCTTAGAATCTAATCTAATGAAGTCTTCTCTCTTAGAGCAATGTCAAAAAAAAAACTTTCATTTAGGCATTTAGAGAAAACAACATATGAGTAATGTAATGAGTCTTACCGCTCAGATTATTTTAGATTTAGTGTTAAAAAGCTAAACCTAAATAGATTCAATACGGGATGCAAAATGGTTTGAATTCAGCATGCAGATTCAGTACTGATTCAGATTCAGATAGACAGCGCTTAAATGGGCCTTTATTTGTACTGAAAAGAATGAAACGGTTCGAAAAAGCAACAGACTGAGCTTACTCAAGGGCCACACGCGCCAGCGGTGTAGATACACCACTGTCCCGACGCCCGAGTACTGAAGTCACGACAGTCAGAAGCAGTGCCGTAATGTCATGGCATTATGACCAGTGATGCCTTCCCAAAAATATCAACAAACAAGCTACGTAGTCAGTGACTATGGACAAATGTACAGCGACAGTGTGCAAATAGTTCATCAGAACTGAACAAAATGAGCAAGTGATTCATAATTTTACACTTTTTGTGCGTGTAGAGGGGTTACAGTAACACTTAACAGTAGCTGTTGATGGGCAGTAAACAGCTTCAGGGTGTGGGCTGGCTGCTCATTGAACAGCATTTTGTTTTCTGTTAGTGGATTAAAGAATAAGGAGTATGGAGTTATGTAACTGATTACTGATTACTATAAAGTAATAGGTAATATGATTACGTTTTCACTGTGTAATAAGAGATTTTCCGAGTAACATGTCTGACACTACTTGCTACATATAGTCAACAGAGCACTGGGGATATTTTCCCATACAGCGTCTAACATTTCCAGTGTTTCCCACAGACTGTCAGTTTGCTTTGGCAGCAGCAGGAAATTATTATTATTGACTTTTCATTCAAGAGAGTTCACTAACTCATATTGGAGTTAGGGAACGCAAACGTCTCTGAAAGTGAGTGACATTTCAACATTAGATTATTGTTTTGCTTCCATCTCAGCATCAAGGCCACTTCTCCCAACTTTTTACATTCACTTTGAGCCCTGACACAGGCGCACCACGACTCGAAGGAGCACAGGTGCGCTGTGTCATAGGTGCGTTATGGTTATTGTAGTTCCCAAACACTCCTCAATGCTTGGCAGGATTTATTGCATTGCAGGAGAGCCACCAGCTTCATTAAAGGCAACACCTGAACTGAATCCAAAACTTGAACATTCTTTCTATGCTGTTTATTTACCACTGTGGTTCTGCCTAAATATTAACATAGTAATATCAATACTGCATGGAAAACAGAGCTGAATCCTAGTAGCTGGATTTCAATCCAAGTGCTGACAAATCAAATTAGAAAAGGACACAACTGCTGCCTGCAAAATGTTTGTCCACCTCGCCCTCTCTCTCTCATTTCTTGTTGTGGTTGTTCGTGTTTGAGTTGCAGTATTTTACCAAGTGAACTTTGTTTTTAAAGGCATGGAATATGTTCATCTGTACTAGATACTAAACAACAATAATACATTCAGACCTAATCAGTCCTTCAAAGACTTTGACATTCAGGAAGCCACATAATTTGCAACTGATGGAAATACATACATCGTTTGCATTTTATTTCCTGTCAAATTTGAAGTTTGCATAAAAAGGAAACACTGTTTGCCTCATTATCTTTTCACTGACTGTTTGACTTGTATATGAACACCACAGAAGGTTGAATGAAACCTGACACACCCTTAACTCTCTCTATCACTGCACGTTTCTATTTCTGTCTTCATCCATTTGCTCTTTTAACTTTAAATGTTCGCCCCTCTCCCATCTCTCCCCCCTGCATCCCTGCCCTTTATTTCCACTCCACTCATTCCTTCCCTTGATCACATTCCTCCCTCCAGGTACGCCAACGCAATGAGCTCGGCATCTACCTGATCAACCTGTCTGTGGCGGACCTCCTCTACATCACCACTCTTCCTCTGTGGATCGACTACTTCCTACAGCACGATGACTGGATCCACGGTCAGGAGAGCTGCAAGCTGTTCGGCTTCATCTTCTACACTAATATCTACGTCAGCATCGCCTTCCTCTGCTGTATATCACTCGACAGGTACCTGGCTGTGGCATATCCGCTGCGCTTTGCCAAGGTCCGACGAATCAAAACAGGTATGTAGGGTTATGGATGGGCTTTTCTTCTGAAGAAATATATCTGCCCTAAAAGAAATTCACATGAAAACAAATTATGGTACTTTTAGAGATTAGTGTCCTTAATATCAGGCACCTAATTTATAAAAGTGTTCTTGAATGTATACTTAAATGTAATCTTAATCATCATTGCTCATAGCATTCTGAATTCATTCAAAAAAACAAGGCAGTACTTTCAAATCTGACATCTGACGTACGGCATATTGCATCTCATCCTGTTTTTGCAGATAATGATAATAATAATAATAATTAGTTTCCCAAACTGTGCTGCTGCTGAGGATGTGCGTCTTCAAATCTACACAAACGGAAATTCAGTTGGTTTAGAGATAAGATCACTTCCAATGTCAAAAGAAGTTTTAATAAAAATAACTAACTAAACAAGGATGTCTGCTAAAGTCATTACTTAAAAAAAATGTAATGATGTGTACCTTAAGCCCAGTTCCTAAACGAGGTCCCAGACTAACTTTTCTAGAAATAAAAAATGATGAAGTTTGAAGAAATAATTTTTTTGACCCCAATTGGAAAAGCATTTTGGATGAAAACTCTTCATATGGGTGACAGTGAGGCTCTGAAATACCATTTCATAAAGCACTGTATCCTCATGGAAAACATTTTTGTCCAAAACAAAGGCTATTCAGGCCACATGTTGTCATTCAGTCAATCGAAAGTTAGGGTTGTTTCTCTCAGCTGTGTCTGTAATTCCAAGAACACGCTATTTTCTCAATACAATATTCACACAAGCTAGAGGAATGGAAGTCACTGCAAATTCAAATATTTCTCTCATCCCTTTTTTCCTCACCTCTCCTGAACTTCCTGCAGCTGTCCTGGTCAGCGCCATGGTGTGGATCATTGAGATCGTAGCCAACTCTGCTCCTCTCTTCCATGATGAACTCTTCCAGGATCGGTTCAACCACACCTTCTGCTTTGAGAAGTATCCCATGCAGGACTGGGTGGCAGGGATGAACCTCTACAGGACATTTCTGGGCTTCCTCGCTCCATGGACAGCCATGCTTGTCGCCTACCGTGGGATCCTGGCAGCAGTGCGCTGCAACGTCTCAACAGAGCGTCAGGAAAAGGCCAAAATTCAGCGGCTGGCATTGAGTCTGATCCTGATTGTTTTGCTTTGCTTTGGACCATACCACGTCCTCCTCCTGGTTCGGAGTGTCATGTTTCTAAGGAAGCCATGTGACTGTGGCTCAGAGGAGAGCTTGTTTGCAGCGTACCATGTATCTTTGGCACTTACTAGCCTAAACTGCGTTGCCGACCCCATTTTGTACTGCTTTGTCAACGAGGGGGCTAGACACGACGTCGGCCGAGCTCTCTCAGCTTTACTCTCTGCAGCTTGCCACAGAGGCTCCTCCTCCTCACCATCGCACGGCGACATCCTCAATGCTGGTTCAGTGACTATGGAAACACCACTGTCAACAAAGAAGCAGCCCTGTGTGTACGCTGACGGAGGCAAGACAAGCAGCTACAAGACAGAACTCGTGGCTCTGAAGGAGGAGTGTCTACAGATGACCATCCTCAGTGTTAGGAAGTGACCTCTACCTGGAGAATACTGTAAGCGGTCCAAGCTTCTCGGCTCTGTTGATGGAGGAAAATCCCAACACTGACAGGGTCTGATGTTTTCTGGCCTGACAAGCTAAAATCAGATGTAGTTATGAGGCTGTAGATGCATGGGTTAAAAGCTGCCACGCCAACTGCTTACAAATTGTTGGGTGAACGAAAAAGACTACTTTTGTTAGATCCTTACCACTTGTGAGGCAACAAACGCAAAGTTTGGCCTGAGGGGTGGCACCTGAGGACAGGTCATGTTGTAAATGAAAAGGGTTTATCCTTTGTACGGTGACCATTTTAGGACATCTCAGACTGAAAGCTTGTCAGGCTCCAGGTCCAACTTTCATTACTTCAAGCTATAGTTTGTCAGCATCTGCACAGCTGCACTGCATGCTAATATTAGCATGTCAGCATGCTATGCTATCATTAATACCAGAGTACAGTTGAGGCTGATAAGGATCCAGTCATTAGCTGTAGAGGTATTCACATGAAGTGAAGAGGACATTTTGACCTGATGGTGGCGCTATTTGAAAGGTCAGGGGATCACCAAAGTCTTCAGGATTCAGCCTCAGTGGATCATGTATCCTAAATTCCATGCCAATCCATCCAGTAGATGTTGAGATATTTCAGCCAACAGACCGACAGACCAGCTGACATCCCTACATTCATGTCACTGGTGCGGCTTATCAAACACAATTTGTCAACTTGGATATTTGGACAAAATCCAGTCATTTACGGTGCCTAGGAAGACATAATTGAATATTTAAGTGGAATTATTTAAACAGACCACAGAGTATTGTTAGTGGTCTGAGAGAAGACATCATTACATTCAGACTGCATTGACACCCAAGTGGACAAAGGTCGGATGTAGGAGATTGGGGTTTGACACCCAAATGCACCACTTTGGAATATGGAAGAGCATAATGGATAATGAAAGGACAATGAAAAGAATTGTAGATCACTGGTCAAAAACATTTTTAATGATGGTTGGAAATGTTTTATTAGTGTTTTGGACGGAAATAAGCCTAATGAAGTACCTCAGCTCATAAACTGTGATGGCAAGAAGGCTTAGAGTAGAAGTGTCTCTTATGTAATGTGAGCAATGTTTTTTATTTGTCTTTCATTTTTACCACTGACAGCTAAATAAGCAGGACTCAGTCGACTGAAATGACAGAGAAAATCCTAAACCAAAGCCTTTTACTGCAGTTAGCTCAGTTTAAAAGTCAAATTTATCAATTATTTTAACTACATCGCGTTCAGGGCACTGTGGAGCAGAAACATATTTACCTTTACTGAAACTGTGTTACCAGGCAACCGTCTCTCAACCTCCATGAATCCAAACTACATGTTTGTGCTTTGGTAAAGGCTACCCACAGCTGACCTGATACCATTTACATTCCTATTTAAGACAGAGGCCATATAAACTATCCCGAACTTCCTCAATTATGCTATAGTACAGTCTTTTTAATTTTTTCTCACCACACACGTTGCGGATCAAAGTTTTCCCTACCAAGATTTGTACATTCCTCCTTGATGCAAGCGACACTGCTGGCTGCTAACTTTGTGTTGTCTTATTAGGGAAACAAATTAAGAAACATTTTACTGTAATGTCAAAAGTGAGATGAGGAAATCAAGGAACACTTTACTCCATATAAAACCATCTCCAGTTCAGAATAACTGTGCCAGCAGCTACTAGTGTATGTGGTAGCATTCAAAACAGCAATGTTAACAGTGATTGTTTTTAATGATTTTTTCAAAATCAACGATAAAACATTTACAGCAAGCATGTCATACCTTTTGTATGTAAATCTGATTGTTTTTAATGTATATATAAGTGACAATTTTAATACGCCAATGCTGGATTAGCTGCCGTATTTTGCCATATGTTAAGACTACTTTCTGAAGTCATTAAGTCAAGTAAAGGAAAAAAGAAGAAATCTTGTGCTGCACATATTTACCGTTATTTGATGTTATACTGATCTTCCTTTTCCTACTTAGCAGCATTTTAGTAATATTCAGTATAAATCCAGCACAAAGTGACCAAACGTAGCTTTTTCAGCATTCTCAACAGCTGGGATCCCAACACTTAATGGCAGCTTCTGCAACAGAACTTTGAATACTGTACAGAAAGAAAGTATAGGTGACACTTTAAAAAACATGCAGCCCGGACACAGCTGTCGGAGCAGAGGCATCTTCAACTTCCAAAATGAAGTTGTGGCTGTCAGCTTGAACTTTAAACTTTCTCTTCTGTGAAATCAAAAACGTTTTTTAACAGTTTTTATGCATCAGTGGTAATAACATTTCAACAAATTGTCTGTTTACATACAGAGTGTTCTGCTGTATGTTCAATTATAACGATGACATACAAATGTCCCTTGTGTGGAGTGTTATGGCTCAAATAACTCCTTTCTGACACAGTGATTTCATGCGGACAGAAAACGAGTGGCCTTGCAGTTCCACTGGCCAACAGTTACGCATTTTGGAAAGTGTCTAGGTAATCCTGGTAACACATTTGTTTTATTTTGTCCTGGGATTAACAACAATTCCTTCGTTCAGTGCAATGACGGCAGGTTTTATGGACACTTTCAGCTTGTCACTTTTGCCCTTTTATGCTGCTCTGTGTACCATTGCTTTTGTTGTGCATCTGTATGTCAGGCCGAGAGAGGAGGTACCAGGCTTCATAATGTGTATTTGTTCATCAACAGTGTCAGTGAGAAATAAATTATGCATACGAAACTTTGCATCTGTGTTTGTTTGGCACCTAGAAGCGGAAAAAGCTGCAAGGAAGCAGTATCGCTAAAAACAAGTCAGACAGGGCGGTCAGATCATCACAGTAGTTTTAAACAAACCCAAGCCTTAGCCAAACTTATTTAGAAGAGAAAACAAAGGCAAACTGTAAAATCATTACGTCCCTGTCTGACTTTGACCTACTGCACTTAGTGATTATTACTAATATTTAGGATGTGCATACCTTGAGTTTTACCTTCAAATAAAGTAGATAGATAATCTGGTCAAACTACTGCAAACAAAAGTCGCTTCCACCCAAAGTACTCTGAACTTTTATTCCCAGGAACTACTAGGAACCAAAAGCTCCCAGAACTAAAAGGTTGCCATTGTTGTGTGTGTTTCCACTGTGGTGTAAAGATCCGCGAAGATTAGACAAATTACACCCATTAGGTTACACCCATCACACAGATGCACAAATCTATTGTTTTAAGCTATTAAACACATCACCTCCAATTCAGGATAAGGACCTTTGCTTATTTCAAGCTATGCACTCTCACCAGTTTGAAATACTGAGCTTACTGGTGTATAATGATGAAATTGAGAGTCCCTCAGAGCGTTCTAAATATTAGAACATAACACAGGAACAAGCATTAAGCGTGTTTTTACATATATAGTAGTATAAACTTGTTTGTACAAGAAGAGCCACTATACACACACATTTGGTTCCACAACTATTTATTTATCTGCAGAAATATAAATGTGCAAAATACAGCGTTTCTGTGCGTCAGCAGGAGCCATGGGATGGGGGCTGCTGTTGGTCGCAGGAGTAAACACACTACTCTCTGCAGCCTCAGCAGTTCAGCGTTCCCGCCTGCTTCACCTGAAAAACCCGTTGAAAGAAATGAACGTTGTTTCACTGCGACGTCCTTGACAAGATATATTTTTGTGTGAACGATTTCGCCAAAAATTCAACCGACGGGTCATCCGTTTCCGTGTCTTCCACCACGGCTTCCAGCAGCACAATAGCTGAGCCTCTGCGCCAGAGAAGGCTGGCCTGTGACCCAGCAACGCACCGATCCAGACAGTCAAACCACTTACCAAACCCCACCCCGAAAGATCCTGTACTTTTGGAAAGTACTACCCCCCGGGAAGCGACCTTTTGGGGGGGTAAAATAATGTCCCTGGAACTTAATTTAGATCCTGGTGCAACACTGCACCAAGTATCTACTCGTAACAGATCTCCGAACTGACCAGCAGAGAGAGTGGGATGCTGCCAACACAAGGTCACTTTCGTCGCACTTCACTTTGTACTCTTCCACAATCCCAGAGCTGTACAGCTAATGAAGATTATGAAGGACATACTGTAGGATATGTGCATGTGTGTCTGTGCATGTGCCTATTTGCATACATTTTAGTGAGCACACTGTGTGTGCTTGTGCGTTTATATTGCACAATGTGTGTGTGCGTCCTTTTCTATTGTTACCCCGTATATCAGGGGGGGTGGACACATTCCCACTGTGTTATGCAAGACAGTACAGTGTGTACATGTAGGTGTGGGTGAGAGAAAAGGGGGAAAGAACTGAGCTAGAAAGAAAAGAAATGTGTTTGTATAACTTACAGGAATGAGCATACAGTATGTTAAGGTATACTGTACATGTGTGTTTCTGGATATACATGTGGGTTTCACTGCGTGTGTGTGAAAGAAAAAGAGGGGGGAAAGGAGTGCTCACACATGCCTTTATGTTCTTGAGAGGAAAGAAAGGACATAACTCGCTGTCTGAGGGAACATTGTTTCTCGCCCTCTATGCTTCACTGGTCACCTCTGCTATAGGTCTATATATAGCAGCTAACCAGAGGCCATGCTGTCATTACCAACAGATCACCTGATTATTAGAGTGATTTATTATCAAGTAAGGATGCAGAAACACCTTCGGGACATAAAGGACGATTGTGCTGTTTTTTATCGTGGGATATTCAGATTTATTTCTGGCCCGAGTGCAGTTCAGCAACAGAGCTAAAACCGGAGCATACGGTTCGCCTCTATAAAGCTGATAGTAACTGAATGAGAGTTGAAGATGATGGAGGAATGTGCCTTCCCTCCCTTCCTCCCTCAGTCTCCGTCGCTTTAACTTTCACACAGCTTTTTCAATTAAAAGAATTACAATTCAATTTAATATTCAGGAAGAGAATTATTTAGTCCTGCGACGAGTTGGCCACTGTCCAGGGTGTACCCGAAAGGGAGGCCCGAAAGTCACTGGGATAGTTTTCTTGCAAAGTTGTCAGTGGCTTTTTCACCCAGACCTGCAGTTAGAGCGAATGATTAGAGCATATGATTCCTCTATTTAACCTGCATTTCCAGATTTTCTGGCCACATGGGGGAAGCAGAAACAGGCAGAAGCAATCGGCAGATTAATCAATAACAAAAATGATCTTTAGCTGCAGGCCCAAACATGGGTTTGTCTGTTTATTCTTTGCAGAAGCTTTATGTAGGTAGATAAGATAATAAAAAACAGACCCTCTGAAATGTTCACAGGTTATAGTTTTAGCATCATTGTATTATTTGCGGGAATCTACGGAACCGTGATGGTACGTTGTTCCTGACTCCTCTGCTTGCGTACAAGTTGGTTAGTTGCATAATGCCACTATGAAGGGTAATTGAGTGAGTGCAAAATGGCTTTCTTATATCTCTGTTTTAGCTTCCTTTCCCCTTTCTCTGTTAAAAGAAATATAACCACAGATTTGGATTTCATGTAAATTTGTTTATTTGCATAAACCTAAGTGAAAGAGTGAAGAAAATAAATAAAAATACATCTACTGGAGCCCTTAAATCCAATCAAATCAAACCAAATAATGTCATGCTACACTTAGAATAGCAACCTGTTTCAGTTTGTAATAAAAGACAAAAATACAATTTACACCAATAAGACTTACCTACTCATTCAAGTGCCTTGTACAAAAATATTCTTAGACCTTACATACATCAGTCATTCCTTCCTACAAAATTATCACAACTTCAGTCTTATGCTAACTCTATGTAGCACTTGGTGAGCTGCTCATGCCTTCTACAACTGTGACCAATGCAACCTATAATCCATTTTTAAGATGCATGTTATAATCTAATTAGCAACTCATTCAGTAGTATTTCCATCCTGGCAGAGCAAAAACAGTTCGCCAGCCCCTGAACAGCCCACACAAATGTACAACACAGTATAAATAGACTCACATTGCTTTTGGATGCAAACCAAGTATCGTGAATTGTGCAGGAGTCCAGAACAAAAGCCCTAATTTCTGATTGACAAGCATATGTTTTTAAATGTTACCACATGTTTGGAGAGGCGTTCAGGGTCCTTGTGGGCTTTTTAGCTATAAAACAACCATGATAACCATCAGCTTGTGTAAATCATCACAGTCAGAATCACACTTAGATTCATATGGTTTTATTGACCTTATTTTCAATGGAAATACGGACACAGCCAGTTCATGTTTTTTTGTGCGAGACTTCGAGATCAGGCACTTCCGGCCATTGGCTAGCTAACACAACAACTCTTTGGACCATTATGGCTTCAAAGAAAACCGAAATGTTTTTTCCAGTTAAGGGTTGCCATAATAACTGGTACAAACAAAAGGTTTACTTGGAGCAGGAGTGTTTTCACCTGATACCAGAGAAGTGGCTAGGCTAACTTACTAAAGAGTCTTGTCATGAGATGAGCAGCTGCAGTTTGAATGGCTACGCTAGCTAATGCTAACTCTTGTTAGTACGGTAAAACTTTAAAGCTGAGCCGCAATTAAAACAGTCATTGTACTGGTCATGTGTGGCTACACATTTTGTCAAATAACTCAGGTCTCAATTAGACACTGGTTTTTATAAAAGTCCTTTGGATGTATAAAACCTCTTAAAGCCCACCGGGTCGCCTGCTTGAGCTACTTCAATCGTGCATACAAATATAAATGTTTAAAATTTTGTCAATACGGACGCGCTAATATTACACATGGTTAGATCAGTTAAGCGGTGACTCCCGAAGTTACCTTTAAGTGGTCATAAAGGTCCCTTATGTGTCCATTCCTCCATTATTTATATACCTTTACTCTGTAAAAGACCACCGATCAAAATAATCAATACGTTTTGTTTCATAAAAAATAATCCAAGTTGCACAAAAACCAGAATTGTTACCTCTGTATTCAAAAATAAGGTGAATATAAGCTGATGAGTTAATATAGATGTCTAAATATATTCTTGCTGATTGTAGCTATAAACAGACCGTGTCCATTTGTCAGTGCCACACAGAGAACGGACATCTAGCGAACCGTGGGGAGATATTCGCTGAATTTGACAAAAAGATGTGTATTGGATTAGAATTGCGTACTGCACCTGTATAGGACCAGTGTGTAGAGAACTATTGGCAGAATATCGCAGAACTAGAATATACTATTAATAGGTATGTTTTCATTAGTGTATAATCACCTGAAAATAAGAATAGTTGTGTTTTTGTTACCTTAGAACGAGCCCTTTATATCCACAGAGGAAGCGGGTCCCCTTCCACGGAGTCCGCCATGTTTCTACAGTAGCCCAGAATGGACAAACCAAACATTTGCTCTAGATAGGGCCTTTCGCGTTTTTAGGGCAGGGTGAAGTGAGGGGTGTTCAGTTGGTTGCATTCTCCAACCTCACCACAAGATGCCCTTCCTACACACTGGCGTAGGTGCAACAGGTTCATCCCATGTGCAATCAACGCTCTTAATTCAAATACACCAGAAAACTGCCTCTTAGCTGCCAACACCCATCCCTTTTCTTATTGTTGCAGCTGTACTTGCTTTTACCACATTGACCTTCTATTGTTCTCGGTTTTGCACATATAATGACCTTTTATGTCTTTAATTATCTTATTGTGTTTTCATTGTGTTTATATGTTTCTATATGTTCTTTGCTGCCTTGCTGCAAAAAGAACTTCCACCTGTGGGACAACAAAGTTCTCCACTGAACTGAAAACTCATGTGCCGGAAAGCCAGTGTCATTATTATAACAACCGGCAACAGTAACCTGTCAAGCCACTAATCTTAGTTGTGGCATTACTGCATACGTAGAAAGGTTATATGTCGATCACTGTGATGATTTAGATATTTATTTCTGTTTGGTATGTTTGAAAACAGGTAATATTAATGTTGCCCCACTGCTTTATGCATTAAAACGTAATTAAAATTGTAATTAAAACAATCCACAACCTCATTATTCATAACCGGAGTCCCTGTTCATTTGAAATACAATTCATGGCGACTGGATCACACAGCACCTTTAGGTTCTGGGGTTTGGATTCATAGCAAGTTGAAAGAGGTCAGATAAAGAATATGTGTTCACAGACCTGGCCGAGACGTTTGCTTAAATGTGCAAATCTGCAGGTGAGCACACTAAATACTTTACCATCTGTGTCATAATTTAGATCTGTGTTTATTTAGCAGTTAGCTAGTTTATTTAATATTTAGCTAACACACTAACCCACAGCAATAAAGCATATAATCTTAGCTATTACAATTACCGTGTTAATTTTATGTTGTACAAACTTTCCCTCCTTCGGCCTTTTCTACTCCTACTTATAGGATTTCTTACATTTTCCAGAATGACTCTGTTGCTGTGGTTGTTGAGAAGAGTCTGGAGTTCACAAAAGAGCCAAAACAAAGAGCAGGAAACAACCGCGAGACTCACACAAGCGCACGACCCCTAAACCTTCTACTGACGGATGTGGATTAGCCGCTGGCTGGCTATTTCCTCAGTGTGGGGAAGATTGGTGGTTAGAATGATGGTTAGGAATACAAACATAATTTGTTGATTGCCAGACTTGCCATTAAACACAGTAAATGCTTTTATTACCCAGCGTTGAGAAAAAGTAATTTGTTAATGCTATCTTTGTGATTATTTAGTAATCAGTAGCCCAGATATAAGATAAAAGTGTATTACCAGCAGCTGTTACTTTAACTTTTAAAGGATGTGGGATTAGTTTTGTGCTTGATGCCGTCAATTACCAACATCACAAGCATGCAAGGACTATGGCAAAGAGCAAATACCGCTAACTATGTGAGCACCAAGACCAGAAACAACAAATTGTTCTGTGCAGAAACGGCAGTTATATTTAAAGAGTGGATACTTTAACAGAAAAGTCCAAGGCCTCGATATATATTCTTGCTGATTGCAGCTATAAACAGACCGTGTCCATGTCAAGGTGAAATTGCTTCAGTGAATTGCAGTTTTCCCTCACAGTATTGAGCGGTGAGTCACCAAGCAGCAACAGTCTTCAGGATTCACAGAAGGCGGTGTCATGTCCTCTGGGAGAGAGAGTGTGTGAGAGACCAAGGGACATTTGGTCCAGTCCTCACTTCTTCAAAGGGCTGTTTGAGAATTAAAATTTGGTTTAAGGGTTAAAGTTAGACTTAGGTTTATGTTAAGGTTTGGGTAAGGGTTATGGATAAACGTATGATTGTGATGGGTAAGGTTAGGGTAATGGCTAGGGAATGCATTATGTCAATAACCTTTATTGGTGGTGGGTGAATGCTCAAACTGAGCTGTGAGCACCTACGGCCGTCCCAGCATGGCTTGGACGGCTGTAATAAAAATGTGCAAATATACAAAGCAAAGTGCCCTCAAGACGAAATTTAGGATGTATCAGGACCATGGACAAAAACTACCCAAATGCAGGTTTTTGTGTCCGCGCAGGTTGTCGCGTGTCGCTCGTTTTTATTTGATAAGAGGTGTAGGAAAATGAAACAATGGCTGTTTTCTGCTTTAGCTTCATGAAGTCATAACGTTCTGAAAGTCTGACTCACGTCTGGCGTTCCACCTCAGTCATCGTCTCCTCCGCCGCCTCACTGCCTCTTTGACAATGAACCTGATAGAAAGACAGAGATCAAGATACGCACTTGTGTACACAGCCTGGCCCAGGAATAGAAGGTATACATTGTAATACACAAAACTGTTTCGAATGATGAACTGGGAAATATTTTCTGCTCATTTTAAGCTAAAAGGTCACTTTATAAAACAGAGATATGATAATGTTTCTGGGTTGAGAGCAACTCACCATAGTAGATGACAGGTTTTTAAAAACAGTGGACAAGGTGAAGAGGAAGAACAACATGAAGTGTAGCAGTTCTATTTTCTATAACAGCATAACTCATTGTGTATTATTTTGCTCATACTATGGAGGAGCTGCGTTAAAATCGTAATCCGTTTTTAAATATTGTTTGTAGTCTGTTAATCCAAGTCTGTTTTGATTCACAAGTAAGCTGACTTAGAGTATACTTGACCCTGTGAACTGTTAAGTATTTTTACCTTTCCTTTACTCGAGATTTGTGATATTTGTGTCCTTTAGTTCCTGCATTTGTGCAAGATATTGAACATGCAGTTCAAACTGCATACTCACTGATTCAAAACAGTGGTTATTAAACTGTTGTCTGAAAAAAGTTTGAGGTGACCTAATGTATGATTTGTACAGACACCTGCCAGACATTTCGAAGTGAGTTTGTTTTGTGGCCATGGTATAAGATTGTCACATAGCCCTCTAACTGAAAACATTCTAAATATCTTGGACATACTCACCTTGTAAAATTCCCCTTAAGAGTATCCCTTCTAGAGTAATTGTGTTGAGTACTTCATGTTGGAGAGTTTCTCATTGTGGTTTACATTTTTGCTGAAGGAGAAGAGGGGTAAAAAAAAAGCAAAAACCTACCATCGTATGAGTAAGAATGAATTCATTGTTTCTTAATGTTTGTGATTCGGTTTCTCGTGACATTGTTATGTCATTATCTCATGACCCTGTGACCTCGAAAACATATTTAACATCACATGATCACCACTGTCTCTCTGGTAAATGTGAGAATGAGAATTACTGACTTAAAAAAGAAGGATGTAGGCTATGTCAAGAAACTGCCTATGTTAGTGTTGTAAAAGTGTACTTCTATTAAGGACATATAATACATGTCCCACATTTATTACAACATTGCACACTACATGCTATGCATTCCCCTGATCCACACTATCCCTATCAAATGGTGGGAAGCACCATTAACCAGCACAGGTTTGAATCTGGCAATTTCAGAGTTTAAGTACACCGAGCCAGTATCCTGAGGGAAACAATGTTAAACTGAATTCTCTATAATGTTTACTCCTCAGAGGTTCCTCCTTAAAATGGCTCTTTAAACAACTTTAAACACATGCTGATGTGAAAACTTAACAACAGAGGAGGAATTGAAAAACTACATTCTAAAACAAGACCGCCTACATTTAAGAAAGATAGATATAGTTTATTTTAAACCTTAATTTTTCCATGGCAAGCAGGAATTAAGGTACCACTATAATGACACGCAAACTCCCACGATTCATCCCCGCCCACCTCATGACTATTAAATATTCACATCACTAGTGCTGGCGTTGCTCACCTGTAAAAAGGTGAGTAAAAGGTGTAAAAGTCCAGAGTGTCATCCCGCCTGCTTGTCTCCCTGGTATTTAGCTCCAGCCGAGGTCATGAAGTGCCACAGTGGCGGATACAGCTACATTTCCAGCCACATATTTTTCCACAAAACTCACTGAAGGTCGTCGTTCAAGCCAACTCAGGGATAAACTTCTGACCAACGTAACGCCCCTGGAGCTCAGAGTCATTCAGAGCTGGGCCGCGTTCAGCGCCGACAAAACAAAGCAAAACGATTAATTAAACAGAAACGGTGGTGCCTGTACTACACCCTGTAGTGCACGCACGCGCACTGGTGTTTGTATGCACGTCGCCGTGATTGGGTAGCACCGCTGACACACTCACCAAACGGGAGGAAACAGGCCTCAAAGCCCGTGATGCACACGTTTCGAGGAAACATGTCATTCAACCCGGAAACCCGTAGCAAAACTGTGCAAACCCTTTTCAGATTGAACTGGTTTATTAGCGGGAAGAGGCTTTACCCTATCTTGGTTGGCTTTTAGACATGTTTGAACTGAACACAAGACTCATTATATTGAAAGGTTATCCAGTTTTCGGCTGAGCTGAGTTAAGTTCTTAAGTTGGTCAACTGTGCGAATCGCAAATATGTATCTTCTGTTTTCTTGAGTGTATCTTTGAGGTCATTTTTGTTTTTGCTTTTTGTTAGGTGTTTTTGCAGGGGTTCATGAGCCTGCTAGCTACTTGATAATTGATTGTAGGGTTTTACAGTGATTATTATTAACATGAAGGATAATTCCGATTTATAATACCTATTGTTGTAGTTATCGCCCATGTGTTTACCCTGTCAGATTTCTTTTTGGTGATATCACTGTATCCAACTCTCTGCAATTGGTGATTATAGAGTGTTTATAACTGATAGAAATTATGGCCCAAACATGAAAATACACTGAAACAGCCACTGAATGTTTTTTTTCAACAACAACTTTCAAATAACAAGCCACCTTCTCTGCCCTTTGGGCAAATGCTACAGTTTGCTTTACTATTTCACACCTCATTTAGCAGAATAAACCAACTATTTTAAGTCAAATAAGAGCCTCACTTATTTTCACATTCAACTGTCTTTATTTTCCCAGATTTACCAAAATCCTCGTCCATCTTTTTACTCAGCACAGTGATCTGTCACAGGGGCAACACATAAACAACGGGGTCAAATGTCCATAAAATCAACAACACATTTGGTTTTGTTGATATGAAATGTAAACCAACCCAATTTAGTAACTACTAAAGAATTTATACAGATTAAAGATCAGTCATTTTTTAAAAAGTGTTGTATAAGTGTCCCTCTTCTTTCAGACCATTAGCAGTTGTGACCAAGAAGCTTCCGTTATCTTGGGTTTACTTAAAATGTGTCCAGCACCCTCGCTAATCCCTGCAGATGTTTCTCGCTGGTCCGCTGAGCTGGTGGTCCATTCCCCTGTTGTGGTTGGTTGGCCTAAATAGGAAATAATAAAATGAGCCCTGAAGCAGTAAAGCCAGCCCACTTCCTGTTAACAGATAGTCCCCGTGGTGGTGACAGTCCAACTGCGTCAGTGCAGGGTCTGTGGATTTTGGAAGCGCAAGACTGAGATTAGAGACCGGGACAGGAACAAGCAACGAGGACTGTGTCTCAGGTCTAGGGACTGAGACTGGAAATGAGACAGGAGACTTAAGACTGTGAAAGAGATTGGTAATAAGATTGAAATTAGAAACAGGGGAACAGGAGACAGAGGTCTAGAGACTGAGAGCGAGTCTGAAACGGGGATTAAGAATGGGGCTGGAACTGAAGTTGATAATTGGGATAATTGGGAGTGGATAATTGAGCCCCAGTCCCAGTCATTGAACAGGACCGGGACTGGGGCTCGACCTGCAGAATGGGAATGGATTTAGAACTGGGATTAAGAGTGGGATTTTGGCCTCTACCTATAGGTTTGAAATGAGTAAGATTTGGATTTAGATCAGTGAAAATAGGACTTGGTCGCAACTTGAAGAGAGACTGGAACTGGACTTGATGGGATTGAGATTGGGATTTTAAAGGATGGAGACAGGTACCTATTAAAAACCGTCCTTCATGGGCGGTTGCCTGCCAATCGGAAGGTCGGCAGTTCAATCCCCCAGCCATGCGTCAAAGTGTCCTTGAGCAAGATACTGAACCCCAAAGTGCTCCCGAAGCTGCGCCTTTGGTTTGTGAATGTTCCCATATGTAAGTTGCTTTGGAAGTGACTGCCAAATGACTAAATGTAAATCCAAGTTAAGAAATAAACCGAAGAGCTAAAAAGCACAGAGACAACCAGAAGAGTTTGGGGTTCAGCATCTAGCTAAAGGACACTGCCCAATAAATTTTCAAGCCAACTCTAAATTTTAAAAGAGCTAATACAGTTCTGGGTGCAGTGTAATGAAGCCTGGCTGCTCAGCTTTCCGCTTTAAAAAACGTTGCAATTGATTTTCCCCTCATAATAGGTAAAAAGGGATGGAGCCACAATGTTAGATGGGCATTTAAGACAGTCTCAGACTGAGGGATTCCCCCAGAACCTGCCTGAGCTGTTCAGCCATTTTCCCAAGGCGGAAAATGAAACAAAATTGTGCATGTGTTTTTGTAGAAATACACCATTCCCAACAGCAACAGAGAGGAGTGTTGCACATGCACGCTTTGATAAAAAAAATCTAGTTTCTTGGTCACTTCCCCAGAATCATGTATGGACTTACAGAAAGTCATGAATTATGAATGATATTATCAGCTGCTACACTTCCTCACGGCACAATCTCTCGCAGCCAGTTAAAGACATAGTGCAACATTTAACTTTGAGAAGATCTATATGAATCTCATGTCTTTGCATTAAGTACAGAGCTGGAGTCAGGATTTGGTTAGCCTAGCTTAGCATTAAAGGGAAACAGCTAGCCTGGTTGTATTGAGAGTCTGTTCGGATCCCATTCGACTTCGTCTTTGGGTTCCTTTCAAATCAGGTTTAAATTGTTGGACGCGTGAAGAGCCTAGACACATCTTCTCATCCTTAAAATTTAGAAAATTCAAAATCAAAAAATCAAAAATTATCTTCAGGAGTGGGACAAGAAAATCAATATCAAAAATATACCTACTTCTAACTAATTCACTACTAATTCACACATATATCTTGTTTGTTTAAGGTGTCAGTTCTAAAATCCAGCCAGAGGTCTTCATGGGTCTAGATGTTGGACGTTATCTGAAACAGACCTGTGGAAAACCGACCAGACAGTCAGACTTGGGCTGAATAAATTAGACGTATTTCCGGTCTCACTTACTAGGAACTCCCAGCATCCCTTGCTGTTGTTGGGATTTGAACCTATAAGGCAGGATGTTTTACCTCTGCAGAGCTGCAATCTTTGTTTATGAGCAGGTTTAGCAGGAATGTCTTTAGACTGGAACAGTTTAAGCCAGTAGGCACCCAGGAGAACGTTCAAAGTAAACAGCATCAGAACAAGAAAACAAACAGCCTTCATCATCTGCAAGTAAGACAGGCAAAAACCTCCTCCCATTCGCTGTTTACAAACTAAATTTCCCTCTTCTCCTCCTCTTTCTCTTCTGCCAGGGTACCAGCCATTTGCTGATCAGTGATTATGCTTTGGTTTATTTTCTATTCAGAATTATCTAATCACTAAACCAATAACCAGGCTTATTTTCAGCAAGTGCTATAATTATATTGTTTGGCCAAGATGCTTTACAGTCTCATGTTTCTGGATATGAAGACTCTTTCAGACACTGAAATATTTTGCTCAGTCCCACAGTACATGTGTTGTAATCTTTGAGGGGTTCAGCACTTTCTGTCAGTATTCTTCTTAACTGTGATTTGTCAAATGAATACAGTTCCACACTAGCTTAAATTACTGATGCAAATTTGACCTCAGTAGAAGTAAAAGTAATGCTAATTAAATAGACACAGACAGTTGTGTAAAAATTCCAAGAGGTGAGGCTTTATTAACAACAACAAAATACTAACAAGGTCATCAAAAGTACAGAGCATCCTACTTTTCTTCACAAACACACAAAAACGTTCAGAAATGCATCACTTAAGGCTGGAAATCTTTTGGAAACATTGTTAAATGTTTGAACGCGCAGATGATTTCTTAGCCTTGTACTGTGTGCAAATGTCTTTTCTGATATACTGTAGGTCATTTAAAAATGGAGGAGGTTAACATGCAACGCATCAAGTCATGGAAATCATGACATGAAAATGTACGCTTGATCGTAATGTGGAGGCAGGAGGCTCGCCGCTCCATATACGACAAATGTGTGTTGGTTTTTTTGTTTCTGTGAAGAAGAAATAAGAAAGAACTTTCTCACGGTACCCAGACGGGACCGATGCTGAACAAACAAACTGGTGTGGTAAAACAATATCATCTACATGACCGCCATGTTCACCTTCCCTCCGGGCTGTATTACTGAACTACAGGAACAGCATTTATGCATGGGCATTAAGTCATGTCATGTAGTGCAAAGGGTTTTGAGTAGTCGGACGACTAGAAAGGCGCTATACAACTACAGTCCATTTACAATACAGGAGTTCCATCACCGATGATTGTAATCGGATTACTCTGTCAGATTAGACATTTGATTGATTGAATTGTCCCCTTCACTCGGAATTGTGTACTGAGGGAGAAAAGTAGTCAGATAATATACAAAAATACAATGTGAACACCTTAAAAATGTGATTAATAATCAGGCTGTATATGTTGATGTATATCTGTGTATCTTCAGCTTACAGTCAGAAGATAGTTTGGTCTATCAAATAATTATTTAAAATGAAACTGTTGAAAAAATAACTCCTGTTGGGGTTTACCGTGATTAAAGGGGCACCAAATTGTGTAGATGAAAATCAATTAGATTTGGCTATCAAGATAATCGAAGATAATCATAAATAATGACTTTAATTAATAAAGACCTCAGGGCACGACCCTTCAAATGGAAATGATAGCCAATTAATTGACCTAGGCTCATAAAATACACTAGACTATCAATTTGGAGCGCCGATTAATAATTAAATGAATAACTATAACCAAAATTACCATTAATAGCTAGTAGGTGAAGGATTTGGAATTCATCATAGAAGAGGTGGGTAGATTATTCACTCAACAGTAAAGAAACCAGCGTAATGGTACCCAAGCATTTATTTTAAAAGATAAACAAACAAAAACACACAATAGGAAGACTAACGCTATACAACCTAACTACAAACAAAGGGGTGTGTGTCCAAGATGGCTCGGCTGTTCAATCCCGGCTTCCCCCAGCCCGAGAGCTGATACTGATATGTTCTATTTAAAGAAAAAAATAAAACACGTTCAGGCTAAGCTTTATGTGAATATTTTTTAAAGGAACATACATATATATATATATATAATAAACCACCGGGATCTTTTATTTGTCGGGATTCTTTAAGGCAAAGTCTGGTGGTTGAAATAAGTGCTGAAGTGTTGTACTCAGTTGTGCCGTTTGGATACATGATGTACTGAAACTTGAGCAAGAGCACCATCCAGTGTATGCAGAGCACAATGACCACCACTGCATGTTCAAAACTGTTTGGATTCAGCTTCATTTGAAACACATCCAGAGGATACAGGTTTCAGACGTAGTCGAGGTTCTTGAGAAAGTGGTTGTACCATTAGTATCAGCAACCGTACTGCAGTGCTACCATAGTGTCATTAGTGAGCAGCATCAATATTAGATGTACAGTAGCCCTGTTGATGCATATAATAGTTTGTATTGCAATTACAATATTAAAATAAATTGTTGTGCAGTCTTTATAAAAGCTTACTGATGCTTCCAAACATTATGGTTCCTAGTTGGCGACAACCTAAACCAGATCAAATATTACACTTAAATTTAAAATTCTTAACGCTAGAGTGTGGGCGTTTACATAGAAATGAATGTCTGTTACATCCAAGTCCTTTGCCAAACGAGTTCACACAAAGCTGATTAACCCTATCACCGCCAGGTAAATCCCTCTGTATTTCTCAGTATACAACATTTTTAAATCTGGTGTAATGATGCGTTTTATGCCAACCAGCAGAAGCGGGGAGCAACCCAGAGCCATGTAGAGAGCTCCGCGATCCGCCATTGCTGTAAAAACAAAGGTCCATGGGAGAGAATGTTTATTATTGAGCATTGTTTATTTTGTTGATTATGATTGTATAGTGTGTGTTAATATGTGTTGGCAATGTTGCACGCAGTTATGCCAATAAAGCCATGAGCCAAGAGATCACGCAACTCTCTCTCTGCATGGCTCTGGAGCGACCGAGTAGGCCACCAGCAACTAGGAGCAAAACCTAAGAAGAGTCCAAGAAAAGTTTCTGGATAAACAAGAAACTCAGCGTTCAGAGGAAGGATTACTGTCAAAAAAAGAGGACAAACAGGGATAACCATTAGCGTAGCTTTAGCTTTGTTCTTGAGAGAAGGGACTGAGGGCAGACACGGAGGTCACGTTACTGCTGTTGGACAGGTTGGTAAAATATATGGAGTAGGCTATGTAGCTATTACATTTACTCTACCTCTACCAAAAAGATGGCTTATTGTCTTGGAACTGTGGAATGTTCTCTGTATATTTGTTACCATTTCTGAACACGAGCCTGGGGCGAGCTCACTGTAGGCTTAGGGCTGAGCCGGTATGTAAGTAACACTTTTCATATAAACGTAATTTTAAAAGATAACATTACAGACAGAAACTCATTGTCGCCTGTGTGTTCTATCAATACCCAGGTCAAGGTTTTACAAATGTGGAAAGAATTCGGTATAATTTTGACTTTGAGCGGAGGTTGTGTATTGTTAATTTCAACCCTGTCAGTTGGACGACAGGAGGGGGTCAAAAGAAACTATTACATTTCATTTTCAAGTTTAATTTTTAATTAATGTAAGACCCAATTATAGGACCTGTACCCTGGTGGTCTACTGGTCTCTGCCCTCCTCCTGCAGTATCTACAGGCTATAAAGTCACATGGCATATGTGGCCGTGTGCCTTTTCACTTACTGTGATAAATATTGCTGCTGCAGCCACTCTGACTTCACTTGATGATGCATTAATTCAGGTTTGCACTTGCTGTAAGTCTGTCTAGATCTGTATCTGTTAAAAGCTTAAACATATAATATATGATACTAGCATTTATTACAATTTTATGGTCCAGTCAAGGTTCTACAACGGCAGCATGCATCACAGTCCTGTGCATATACACGCATTCACATCAGGGGCTTCCTATTACAACTGTCTGCTGTTGTACTCTTTGCTTTAAGGGTTGTCATTTCCCCTGCCCAGATTTTCCCTGATGGTCCGGAGTTCAAAATGTTTCTGTCTTTTCCATTAAGGCTACTAGTTAGACCATAATTTTAAACATGCGATGTTGGAGGATTAACAGGACTGAAAACAGCTGATTCTAAACTTGACAGTCATAATGTAAATTTGAAATTTGGGGCCCGATCAGAATGTTTCGAAACCTGAAGTCATGAGAAGGTAAACACATTTGAATAGCTCCTACCTTAAGTGAGGTTAAAAAAGGTAAACATCAAATATGAAACTCATAAATGCATATGGGAACTGGAAATAAACAATTTGAAAGCTTAAATAGAATCAGAATCAGAATCAGAAATACTTTATTGATCCCCGAGGGGGAATTCTTTGTAACAGCAGCTCACTATCACACAAGAATGGAAGTACTAAGCAAAAAAAATACAATACACTACAATACAGGTCAGAAAAAATATATAAATGAAGTATATATAAGTAATATATATAATCTATAAGTATAAAATTTAAATGAGTGTGAAGTACAAAGTGGATTGCCGGTTGATGATAGTAATACGGTATAAAGTAATAGTGCATGAACTGTCATAATGAGACGGAGGATATTGCACAGCAGTACTAGAATAAGTATGATAAATATCAATAAATTAAACTGAAAACTATATTGCACAATTATGTCCAGTGTTGCAGCGATGTTAATGATCAATGTCCAGTTTAATGACATAGGGTCATGTAGACTAACACCTAGAGGGAGGAGTTAAAGAGTTTGATGGCCGCAGGCAGGAATGACTTCCTGTGGCGCTCTGTTGTGCGTTTTGGGAGGATGAGTGTTCCGCTGAAGAAAAAACAAAATACATTTCTCTTTTCATTTGCACTTTATCATTTTGCACTTGATATTTGACATTTTAAATTTTCTCTTTTCCATTTTGCCGTTTGACCAGTGACATTTTCAATTTCATCTTTACAATTTAAGCTTTCAGTTTGGGCATTTCCATTTTAAGCTTTTGCGTTTTAAATATCGCTTTTACATTTCAAATGATTATTTTACATTTTAAATTAGCTTTTTCAATTCCCTTCTTCTTTTCAAGTTTAATTTTGACCTGATTATTCCTAGCAGTTTAATAAATCAACAATCTTTTGGGATTTTTAATTTCAATTATGACCAAAAATGTCCTCCATATCTCCACACTGGGAACTTGTCTTTGTCAGATACCTCCTTTTAAAATCTCATTGCTACATAGAGACATTTGTTTCCCGTCCACAGCCAATTCCCTAATGGATTTCCAAGATGCTGCACAGCTGTGGTCACTGAGAGATCTGTTACGCAACTATGAAGCTTCTATCGAAATATGACCCTGAAACTGGCTCTAATATTACCACCTAATGCAACAGGCCTCATTTCAGTGTTACTGAACAAAGGGAATAATATCAAAAACACAGAGAAGCACTCTTGACCAGATGTGTGTCAGTCCATGCACGTCAGTGTGCTGCAGCATAACAATGACTATGATGGCAGCTGGCCAGACACATGAGCTCCCCCTCTTCATCAGCTGCTCTCCGGAGGGGAGATGGAAAAGTCATGTTTCATGGAAATGTGTCCTATTCTTTCCAATCTCATTGTGAAATAATGGCTGTTTCACCTGCCTCTTGGCTTCCTACCATAATTAATCAAGTAAAACAAACAACAAATCACATGGTTGTCAGTTGCCAGTTCACTGCCCTGCGCCATGTGTATTTACATTAGGTGGTCACAAGCAGAAAGAAATTCGTATTTGGGGGTTGGAAGCCCACATTTTTTAGAAGCGGAACATGATTTAACCTTCTTTTCCCCTCTTTTTCCAACGCTATTAGCTCTCTCTCCCACTATCTCTTACACACTCACTTACTTAAAAATCAGTGCAACAGCAGGCTTCCATTCAGTTCTGTGGAAGACGGGCAGCTCATTGCACTACTCTCCCTCTCCACTGTCTCTGTTGGATGCAGACTTAATTTGCAATGCTGCACAAATGGCATCTATTGTATGTTTTTATATATAATCATATATATATCATATATATTTGAGTTTAATTACTCTTGTATAGTTTGTACTTTATTCTAGTCTATTCTTATTTTTATTTGATATGCTTTATTTTAAGTTTCTCTATTTATTTGTACTTACATCTGTCTTTGTGCTGCTGTAACAGTGTAACAGTGAGTGTCCCCTCTGGGGGATCAATAAAGCTTTATTTTATCTTATTTTCTTAGTTTCTAAAAATATATATTTGGAATAATGATTTATTTTTTTTAAATCACATACAGTTGTAATCCAGCTTCCTCCATTGCAAGTCAGTTCACGTTGGTTTCAGCCATAAATCTTAGTATGATGGCATGAGTGAGGTCGGTGACTACAAAAATAAAGAGGAACACATCCCATCTGTCTCCTTCTAATCTCACAGAGTGGCCGAGCCTCCTCTTCTGCATCGACTTTTCTATTGATTTCTGGGATAAAACTGAATGAGTGGCGGCTGGGAGGACAATTATGCAAAAGGGGAGGGGACAAACTGGGCTGTGGTGAAAAGTCCTTCACATCCACTGTCAGTGTTGGCCTTTTACACAGAGATTTAGAACATAATGGTAATCGTTAATGCCAATGGACGCTGGATTTTTGAGGCCACGGCTGAGATGGACATTTAAGAGTAAAAAAAAATCTGATAGTGGCTGATATTCATTTTTAGCAAATCATGTTGGCTAAGAGCCCTTAAATGTGTTTATTATTTAGCAGGATATTTCTTGTTGACAGTAAAAGTAAATACAAGATTCAATTTTGAACAGTACACCTGAAAATTACAGTGAACACTTGAGGATATAGGGTCACATTTTTTCAAGTCTGTCTTAAAACAATACTCCCACGCCCAAATACTGTATGTCCAGTAGACTGAGAGAGTTTTTGGTTCTGTGTAATTGTTCCTCCTCTACCGGCCCTGCGGTGATCCTTTTTTTTAAAATGTGATTCCAATGTAAGATATGGCAACCTATCCTTTAATTTTTTTATAGCAATACATCAAAATGTCTGCACAAAAAATATATTACAGTTGAATTCTGTAAAACAAAAACAAAAACAAAAAACATAGCCTAAAAAACATTGTACTGCGTTTTTTTATGCAACCATACCTGCCTAAAACCAGTGTATCTGTGAAGAGCCAAACTTAACTGTTGAGAAGGAAATTATAATATGTTTTCATATAACACATTTGCTCATGTGCAAATGATAAGGACAAAAAAAGATGAGTTGCATCAGTGAAATCTAAAAGAGGATGATAACTGGAAAACACTTACAGACTTACAGACAGCGCTGCTCTTCTACGAGGCTACCAGCAGAGGGCAGCAGAGGCCCAACATCTGTGAGCAACACAGCTGATTTTACATCATGAATATCCATTTAGCTGCAGTCAGCCTTGACCCAGTGTTAGAGGAGCATGCAGAATACTGTACGTACTGTACTAAACTCTGCAGGGAAAACAGGTGCGAGCGGCTCTCGCCCTGCTGAGGATGACCTTGTTCTTAGAGAGAACTCATTTCGCACTCAGGACGTTTTACAGTCTTTTTTTGAATTATTGGAGGGTAAATCAGTGGCAACAAATGCTTTTTTCCATTACGTAGCTGATGATGACCTGATGGGATGAATGTTTGCTTAAATGTTTGTCTCATTTTGTGCACCAGGTCAAATCTAAGAGCCTTTTTACTATTTCAGAGGTCGGAGATTTGACACTCCAGCTGTCTCGTGTCTCAGCTCTTCTTCCCTTTTGCTTTTGAGTCCCTACCAAACATTTTTAGTCACATAACTGGGAATTCCAGACTTTGGCTCCAAAATGAAGAATCCATCACTGGAAAATCGCCTCTTCCAAACTGATTCCATGCAAGTAAAACATTTGCTGTTGGCTGAACGTGAGCTTTTTGCATTCAGATTATGACATAGTGGGAAAAACTGAGTTGCTGCTGTAACCGTGCTTCTTTCAAATTGCATGTGGTGCTGAGGATAACTTGTGGCAACTCTGAAACCTGCTTTAAGTGTTTGGGGCCACTGTCCAAAGCGTTCGGCAAACAGGAGTTTGCAGAACCAAATCTCTGTATACCATCACATTCACATCTGCTCACAGCCCGAGCCTAATAAAAGCTAAAGAATGCTGCTAGTCTGTGTGCTTTACTGCTTATGGGGCTACTTCACATTTTCCATATGCTGCGGCAGCAGCGTGGACGGTCTGGCAGTGTGGGACCCTCACAGTTCAAACAGATTTTTGTCTCTGCTCCACATGTATAAATGAATGAACTGAAACTGTGCTACATTCCACAGACTCTGCAGAGTAGGTCATACAATTAGATGCCGGTGTCCAGGCCCTTTGTCCCTCTGAGCAGCGCCTGCTATTCGTGTTCCAGAATCTCTTTCAGACTGCAGCTTGGGATCCATCTGCCTCAGATTTGCCACGTATTTCCAGAGCAGGAGACTGGCTCACCGGTGCGTTTCCCATGGCAATGTGAAATAGTGTGAGAGAGCCGCTCTGTGCGACTCTGTGTGTGTGTGTGTGCGTGTGTGTGTTCGCCTGTGCGTGCCTGTGTCCGTGTGCACAGGCAGCGCACAATGTCACCTTGACTACAATCTACAGGAGGCACTGAGGGCGCACCGCATCTGTACGGCACTGGACAGAGGAGGAGAGAGGGAGCAGAAGGTATTTGCGTGTCTCTCGGAGTGTGTGTGAGAATATGCCAAATGTGTGAGCGTGTGTGCGCGTGTGTGTGTGTGTGTGAGAGAGAGAGAGAGAGGGAGAAAGACTGAGGCGGGTATAGCTCTCTCAGAGAGCTCACAGTGCTGGAGGATCCCTCTTCAGATCCAGGCGGAGCGACGCAGCGATGTCAGGCGCAGCACACACAGGTGGGTCACACAGCAGCTGAGGGGACAGGTGAGACAGGCCGGGTGCGCACAGGTTTCATGCTTCCTCTGTCATCGGCTGGTTTTCAGCGTCAGAACTGCATTATGGTCATGCAAAACTACCAAACCTGTCAAATTTGTTGTATTTTTATTATTATATTTATTTTTGGGGTGCAGGTAGAGGCTAAACAGGCCTGCAGTCTGGCCTGGGGGGGTCATCAGGATTGGTCAGGTGCTTTGTGATCCCAACAATCTCAGATTGGACAGATTTCGGTTTCCAATGAGGCGAACAACCACGAATGTAAACAGAATAATGTCAGATTTTTAAAAAGGCTACTAATTTGTGCCTTTTCCACTTTGATTTTTTTAAAAAACACCCTCCTTAAACTCTCACCAGTTTAGTTCACTTTCTGCTTTACAATATTTTAAATTCAAGCCAGAAAACTGTGGGCGAGCTCTCCCGCAGATAGCCAGGCTTCCTGGCCTGCTGACAGGCAGCGGTACAGACCTTCAAACAGCCGCAGCGGGACCTTCAGGCTCCCGTTCAACCATAATTGCATTTGCTGTAACAGAGTAAAAACCCGCCGCCGCATCCTTTCCTCTCCGTCATGTGACTCCACCGGGCGAATATATCTGTGTCCTTTTCTTTTTGCCGGAGAAATGGAGCCTCGGCCAATCGCATCTCGACGAGGCGTCTCTATCCTTCTCATTTTCTCGCTTTCTCTCTCATGATGCATTCAAGTGACGTGGAGAATGAGGGACCCCGTTTCCGCTTGCGAGCCACAATGCTACAACATGGCAAGGCCTGGATTGCTGTTTGAATTGAACCCAAGAGATGAATTATGTGGTGGAGGCTTGGCAAAATGTTGTGTGTTTTCCTGTAGGCCTAGGCCTACTTTCATTAGATTTTTGTGCGTAGGCCTATATTTTGCATGAAAACCAAACAGAGCGTTGTGGCTACGACATGGTTAAAGACCACTGACGTGATGTAGGCTAATCTATGCTAGGTCACTCTAATCCAATGACATGCTTTTTCTAACACAGGCTAGCTCGATCTTGTAAGCAAATATAAACCCGCTCAAACTAGACAAAAAAAAATCCCAGAGTTGCTTTTTACTTTTCATTATTTTAGGCTTTTTTTTCCTGACAAAAAATTTCAAAAAAGCATTAAAACACACAGACAAGTCGCACTTTTACGTAAAAAAAAAAAATCGGGAGTTTACGGGATGTCGCTGAAGGCATCGCGGGGCCCTGTGACGTCAGCCGCTCCCCTGCGCTCCCTCTAGCAGCCAGTGAGAGAAGGGATGCTCTGAACGCAAGACTGCAGCATCTTCACCGAGAGAACGAGCAGGAAAAAACGTCTCTTTCTCTGTGTGTTCCTCCAGCTCCGCGCCTCCGGACCCTCGTCACCCACCCCGCGACCCCTGGGTGTCCTCATGATCGGAGCCAGGACATAAGAAGAAAGAAATTCTAACAGCCTACCAATAACGCATCGGATTTTTATTTTATTTTTTGTATTATTGTTGCTTCAGCGAGCTTTCCTTTCTTTCTTCGGTTGATTTCGCCTCCTTGTCTTTCGGCTGTGTTTTTTTATTTTTTTTATTTTGTTGTATTTATTGTTCCGTTTCGCGGGCTGTTGCAGAGGAGCGCCACCGTCCTGCGCTGCCTGACATGAGTACGCTCTTTTATCCGATTGCAGCGGAATGACACACGTATCCTAGCCCGCATCTCAGAAGGTTGATGGAAGATTGACGCTCCATTTGCCCGTTTTCAGTAGCCTAGATCATACTCCATCTGCAGAGGTTTCGGAATTGTTCCCCCCTCTGAGACGATCTTCCGCCGCTCCAGCGTTTCTTTCGCTCTGTCCCTGCGCAGCATCTCTGTACGCACGGCGCACCACGGAGAAACGCGCAGCTAACCTTCCCCCGTCCGCAAGAAACAGGCGTATTGTCCAAGTCCTAAATCGCTTTCGCCTTCTCCAAGGACTCATCCGCACGGCTACGCTGCGTTAAAAAAAGGAAAAAAAAAGGAAAAAAAAAAACAAAAAACGGGAAAAGGGGAAAGGGGGGATTTAAACGCAAACGCAGCCCAAGCATCCAAGAGCAAGCTCGAAAATGATGGCCGGCGGAGCAGTACAGCAAAACGGGATTTTCTCAAATCCTCACCATCACAATCAACAACCACACATGGAGTCCGATCCCCCGGACTCACGTAAAAGACCCCTGGAGACCCCCACGGAGGCCAGCAGCACCAAACGCACAAACACGGGAGGTAAGCGCAGCGATGGGGATGCGGGAGATGTTTGGGTTTCGGTGAATGTTGGTTCGTCCCGAGGCAGGCAGAGAGAAAGGAGAGCAGGTTGATCTGGTTCTTGACGTCCACGGTGGAACGCTACAGCCCCAGATTCATAGATTTGTGTTCAGTTTGGCTACGCAGTGATATAAATATAGAGGGCACGATTTTTTAATCCGCTTTCTAACGAGCGACAGTCGTTTTCCATCAGCATTAAAACAATCCCGGGCCGTCGCTTTTGATGAAAAGGAGACAATGAGAGGGGCTGAGGGGGGATTTGGAGGGAAGCCGTTCCCCTCGCGCACATCCTGACTGTTTAGCCTCTTTAGATCAGCCGAATTGTTTTCTATTGCGTCTTTAAGATTTACGCGCAGCCACAGCGGCCATGCCGGAGTCAAAATGGGGATGTAAACAAGTGAAAGCCAGATCGGGCTGGTGCGTGATCGCAGGCTCTCATCCCGTCGACGGATGACCTTGTGATAATCTCACACATCAGCCACCATCGCCCGCTTTGTGTGCCATTGCACAAGCGGATAAACAAGCGGACTCATATGAACAGCGGGCCTGTGGCGAGCCAGAGAGAACAAGGGGGATCCAGGGCAGCTCAGAATGCGACAGTGTCTCTGTGTTTTTGCAGCATGTATGTTTTCATGACGCTTTGCTGTCCCGATTTTTGCAACCTGCAGCTAAGAGGGGGAGACTTTTTCTCCAAATCGTGTTTCCTCATTGTTCTCTGGTTGGATGAAATATGAATATGTCGCCATGGCAATCACCATATTTGGTTTTTGTTTACATGCTGTCATGCGCCAAGCATTCACATCACCCGGCATTACAACCATCAGTAGCCTATCCTGGCCATGCACCCCATCATGAACATTTGGACATACACACCACACTTTTAAATGTGTTATTTACACAACACCGAAGTCGAGGGACGGTGAGATTAGTTTTTTTTTAAAAATGCAGCTAAAGATGTTGAATGTGCAAGACTCCCTGAGAAATGTTTTAATTAGAATTTGTGGATTTTACACGACCCAACCTTTCAGTGCAGACTGTTAAATCTGACTGTCAGTGTGAACATGTCCGAATGTTTTGGGCGCCTGTACCTTAAAAAGGAGACAACGAAATATGTTATTACCAAGACTGAGGAAAAATATTCCAACATAAAGTGGCAGATCTGTTTAGAGAGACAACCCTTAAAGTCAAATTTTACATCAAGATTATGAAAAAAAACGTAACGTTTTAGGTGCACTGCACCTTCAATGCTAAGATTAGACTCATATTCTTTGAATTAAGTCACATGCAGCTGTTATGAATGTGTTTAAAATTGGCTATTTTCATGTGAAAAAAAAATCCGTTTTGCCCTAAATGTTTTTCCTGTCACGGCAGAAAAGTTTCTGGAAGTGTGTTTGGACTCTAACAGGAACATTAAAAATCTCCACTGAAATCCCCATTAATGAAACGTGTTCAACGTTGGCACCTCCTTAAAGACAATGGTGCCTGGTGAATTACAAGTCAAATCTGAGATCCGTCTAAAAAAAGAACAAAGAATAAATAAAATATGCATGGAAAGTCGGATTTCACTGCAGGTTTTTCTTCAGGTTTGATCAGAGACAAACCTCCATATTCGAGGTGGTCAACATGACTGGATGGCATCGGATATGTACCCTACTGAGCCGTCATTATTGGCCTGATTTATCAGTCTCACACTGAGATGACCACAAGATTTCACTCACAAAGCGCTTAATTTAGTGCAAGTAGATATGACAGTAGATGTAATGTTTTAAAAACATAAAATCCTAATAGACCTATAACGTTTGATTGGCCTGTCCCTTTTAGTGCACAATGACAGGTGGCACAATTTAAAAAAAAAAATTTTTTTTAATCCTCAGGATCAATTCGATTTTTATCTTTTTGTAGATTGTTTGGTGGCCTGGCCCTATCGGCAGTGCCAGAAAAGAACAGGACAGTCATTTTTAACAGTTTGCTCAGCTCCCACCAGGAAACATGATAGCCGTCCTCAGGAGTAATAATTAAGCAGAGAGAGTGTCCGACTGGGGAAGGGTGAGCCTCAGGTTAGCGAGCGTTGTTTAACTGCAGATCGATGCAGCTCTCGCAGCACTAAAGGCCCCTCCTCGCTGTATGTAAAAGCCCAAGGCTCCCCTCAGGGGACCATCCTCCTGCCTGCGCAACAGTCAGACAGCGCGTCCATTTAGACAAATGAAAAGGTTGGGATGATGATGATGATGAGCACGGCCGGCCAAGCTTTTACTCAGGCTGAGGGGATGGCTGCGGTGCCGCCAGGTCAACACTCCCTCAGCGGCAGCATCAGGCTGATGATCGGGTGGCATTTGGTTGAAAATGAACAAGTCACTCCCATACACACTTTACTACAACCCCGTAAGATAAACAGCAACGAGGAATCAGAGCTTGATGCAGGTCTTTTTTTGAAAATTTTGCACTGACAGTTAATTCAGTTTTGTTTAAAAAAAATGTCTCTTTGTTCCAATTACATGCGCGAAGAATTTGGTCTTGATGATCTCTATTATGACTGATATTTACAGTTTGAATGAATCGAATGACCCAGATGAGATTAGCCTACAGAAGTCTTTTATTTCACTAACAATAAGATGTAGAAAAAAAGATTCTCCTTGTAGTGGTTAATGTCAACCAAATTGCTTTTCAACAGAAGCCTTATATTTTCACTGAGAATATGCCTTTGTATTTCTATTTTTAAGCTGCACTCAGGCTGCCGTTTTAAAGTTATAGGAGAAAAAGCACTGCTAAGAAATCATCATAATGGTTGTTTCTCTGCATGATTAGTTTACACCACACACTCCCTACCCCTGTGCTTCCTCTCTCTGTAGTGGCCTTCCTGCAGCCCCTATTTGAAACTGAAGGCATTGTATTCCCTCACCAAGAAACTGAGACTCATGGTAAGAGAGACTTTGATTTTGATTTTCTACCTGTTTTATAATCTTTACTTTAACCTTCTTCAATGCAGGACTGACTCAGCAGTGACAACACGTACATGTGTTCCTGAAGGCCAAATTCTGCAGAGTGAAATCTAAATTTCAGGGCATTTCAATGAGGAGGTCTGACTGCTGCAAGGCCTGACATTTAAATAGGATTTAAAGTAACATGTAACACCCTCATATTCTACTCATGATCCAGGATAATGCATGCTGATACTGTTTATATTGTGTGTTATCAGTTCCATAACATCCATTTTCATGCTTTTTATACAAATTCTTTTAATCATGATATCCAACATTACTGCACAGATGAGTCCCGATGACCTTTGACCTCATGCTGGCCATATCATCAAAGCATTTGGGTTTATGACTGCTGATGTATTGTTTAAATGTTCATTCCATGATTGTGCTCAAAGTGTGATATATGATGGCTACAGTATGCACCATGCAGCTGCTGTTGAGTACAAATTACATGACAAACGTTTAACACTTTTCCTTTTCCACAGGCGGATTGAAACTTAATGGGAGCTCTAAAAGAGAGAAGGCTCTAAAATATTTCTGATTTAAAGCGTTTGAATCGGAGATATTTCTCTTCATCGGAGAAAGAAAATGATCCATTTTCCGTCATGGTTTTTTACCAGACCGTCCTCCTAAAAAATACAGACCTTATAGGTCCAAAGAGCCATGTTTGCGTTTATCCTTAGTCGGCAACTGCTAGTCGCCATAGTAACTATGACGACAGCAATGGAGGAAGTCGGCACAGGAGACCAAACGTCCATGTTGACTTATTTTATGTTATGTCCGTAAATTACGTACATAAGTTAAGTTACATCGCGTGACTTACTAACGTGACTTAAGTATTTTTACCCAAACCATGATCTTTTCCTAAACCTAACCAAGTAGTTTTGGTGCCTAAATCTAACCAAAACCGTTTCACAATGTTAACCGCCGCTTTATTGTTGCCATGACGACGAAGGTCCGATACGCCTGTCGCTGGTGCTCTCCAGCGGTCATATGTGTCGTTTCGGGAGTCATTGGCAAACAACCCCAGTCTGTCGTTTAGGGACGAGGACGTGTCTTTTTTTTACCCAACAACTGCAGCTTAGGAAGGTACATCCAGATGCCAGGTATAATGCCTGGGCAAAGTGTTTTCCATTCATCTCGCTCAGATCTGTGTGAATGAGAAGTAAGAGGACACATGTTATTCAAAGAAGACGAGAAAAGATGGGATTTGGATGTTTCTACAGAGCTTCTGGCTGGTGTGTGTCAAGGGTTCATTCAAACGTGTGTGTGTGTGTGTGTGTGTGTGTGAGAGGAAAACAGGAAGCGACATTATAGAGAAAGAGTTAGTCAGCCGTCAGACAGTAGGCACAGGATGACACAAGACCACTGTAACCCTGACGGTTATAAATCACAGACACATCTTAAAGCTGACCAACCCAAACACATTCTGCGCCAGCCCGACCCAGCAGGGTTCTCCCCCATATTCAAGGAATTCAGATTTCCCTCTAATCATGTACATATATGATCAGGTCATTCGTAATATTTGATTTAGTTTCAGAGGTTTGAACTTTTTCTTTCAAAAGCCAGACTTGTCCCTGATTGGCTAGATGAGTAAAAATCTTCCAGTAATTTCACAATTTAAGGATGTGGTGTTGTTGGCCAATCAGGGTTCCATATATTTATTATGTAGACGTTTTTTTAAATTTTAAATGAGACTGCATTTATTTGGAGAAAAAAACTCAACATCATTGAGACTTCAGGAGAGTTTACAGCAACAGCGCTGCTGTTTAAATGATTTTACAGTATCAAGTGGTCAGAATGATTCATGATATGAGGATATCCAAGGCTACTGAACATCAGTTGGAAAGTAGACATTAAATCACCTTAAATATGTTAAGATGTCAGGTTATTTACTGAAAAAGTACCGTAGCGGCTTCAGTGCGGGGATCAGCAGTTAAAATAGAGTTACAGTATTTGTGACACGCAGGTTGAAAGGTTAAAGCACATATTTTCATTTAACTTTTTGCTGTAGGTCTTTTACAAAACAAAAATGATTTTATATTTATAGAAAATATTGTGTGCTTTGCAATATTTTCTAATTATAATAGGTTTACATCTTAGCATTTCTGAGCCCCAAAACGATAAGAATTCACTGGTTTCATCACAATTGTTGTGTCTCTTCCTGGTGGGGGAATAAAAACAGCATCCAGATCATGGGAGGCTAAAACTCTCCACTGACACTGTGAAGTGATATTTGTGTAGGGCACTGCATATGATGACCAATACTCCAAAACCTAACAGCAGCCTCCCAGCCTGATAGAAACGACTCCGATTCGGTCCATTCAAAACAAATGCAGCTTTCGGGGGAAAAAAACTGCTTGTATAAGCCATTAAGAAGTCTTATGTAAGCACTAACAAAATAAATTGGATGTTTGTTTGTTGTTGGTTTTTTTCGATTTTCAAGTAGGTGGTCAGAAGATGAACATGCGAGTAGGGACGCCAACAGGTTTACCAGTCAGGGAAAAGTTTGCTGACCTGGACGTACAGACCTTTCAGTTCTTTCGTCACTTTATATTATAGCCTCTTCTCTTCTATTCTCTTCTCTTCTGTCTGTAAGATATAATACATTCATTTAGTAAATGGATGGACTGGCAAGCCGGTGTTGGGAAGGAGGAGGGGGGCCTTGAAATGCCCTTGCCAAGTGACATTAGGGGACTGGCAGTACGCAGGAAGATTTCTGTGTGTGTGTCTGTGTGTGTGTGTGTGTGTGTGTGTGTGTGTGTTGTGTAGTTTTCTTTGTGTTTTCTGTCTGACTTTAGTTGCGAAAAGCAGCAAAGAAGTTTAATGAGAGAGATGAGCGGGTGTGTTAATGATATATTGCGCTGCCGATGGACGCACACACACACACACACACACACACACACACACGCGCGCGCGCGCACGCACGCACGCACACACGCAGGCGCATGCCCGTGCTGTGTATTGAGCCTTGGCTGCATGTGACAGAGCCTTTGATGCCATTGATCAGAGTGTTTTCTGTTGCTCCTGGAGCTGAGCGGAGCATTTTTTATTTTTTCGGGACATCCATGCCACGGAGAGTTGCCCTCCTCACACTGATTGGCTGTCCAGGCTGAGGAGGAAGAAGCCCCGCATTTGGCTTCGAACACTCGGAAACAGACACCAGGCAGAGGGGGTTCAGTCCTAAATACCACTAAAACTGCTACAGTGTGAGGAAGAATACATAGAAATTAAGATTTTTTTAAAGGAAATAATATGTTATTAGAACTGTTGAGATGTTTTCTTACAAAATATACAGAGTTGTTGGTTTTAAACACTTTGTGTTGAACGTCAAACAGTATTTTTATGAAAAACAGAATGAGTTATACAGCTCACACTTGTCCTTTATCCCCGGTATCTTGCAGAACACGGCGTTCTCCTCTGCGACACGCCTGTTTCGTGCACTCACGAGTCTCAGCGTTTCTCGGTGGCTCCCTCTCCTCCCTTCCTCTTCCATTCTCGCCATCTTCCTCTCCTCCTCATCCATACTAATCGTGCTCTGCTTCAGACCAGCACGACTGCACCCTCCTCCTTCACCCTCGTCCTCCCAACATTTCGTCCTCCACCCCACCCCCTGCATCAATCGCAGGCTGCCACTGACGACGCTCGCTCGGCAACTGTTTCCGAGGCTGTCGATCGATTCGCAGCCAACCGTCGGCAGGAGTCCGCCAGCGGTAGCTGCGACTCTCCTTCTTCTCCTCCACCCTCTCGTCTTCCTATTTTTTTTAAAGCCACTGCGTCAAAATATATTAAAAAAAAAAGAAAAAAAAGAAGCCATTGTACAGGGTGGGTGAAGGGGATGAGAGGTGGGAATAATCCCACAAAGGGAGGCGTGCGATTGGTGGAGCGAGACGCCGGTCACAGCTAGCTGGTCGCTGATAGGTGAAGAGAGCAGGGCGGCGATGAATATGGATAAGGGAGCGATGAAAGGGCTGATGCAGCGAGAACGACTGGATGGGCCCCCTCCTCTAAAATAGCCTTGGTCCATGAACAATACACACCAATTTTCACACACACAAACACACTGAAGAAAGGAGGCAGCTGCTTCACTTATCTTTGTTACCGTAGCCACCATGTCTGCTTCGACTTGTGCGCAGACGCCCTGATGATAGGGATCATTTCAGTATGGGGGCATTTGATTGGTTCCCCCTAAACCCCTATTCAAACTGAATTTCTGTAGCAGGATGTTGTTCTTTTATCAGATTACTCTGTCGGGTTCCTATTTATGATAAACACATGGAGGTATTACCCCGTCTGACCAGGACTTCATGTCTTCATCTCTATTCTGTTCTTTTTCACATTTCTGCAATTGTTAGGCGATCCGGTCTGTGAATCCGTTATTTAATCGGAATGTTGCTGCGGACTCTTTTCCAATAACAGGAGCCACTCATTATTTTTCTCAAAAAAGGGTTGAGTTTCATTTCCAAATTGAAATGTCCTCCATTTTAAACACAGCATCTCTAAAAATGACGATTGCTGGCACGAAAACAAAACACAGTACTAGATGCGGCTGGTGTTATGAGTCATCCTAGTACCTTTAATAGAGGAAAAAAAGCTCTTTTTTAAGAAGGCACTCGTCTGTGATTTGGTAATACTGACTTCAAAATGTAGATAAACATGTTTTCAAAATGTAGATATTTAAATTACTCAGCAGTCACTCCACGCTGGTTATTGGGCTGTACCGATGAATTAGACTTTAAGAAACTCCCTTCCCATTTCTTCTCCAAATATTTGATAATTCAAAGGGTCACGGGAATGTTAGGGGCCTTATGGCGACTGCTGGCAGGCAGAAATTGGAGCTCCTTCTGCACACTGAAAGTGCCCACCTAAAATGTCAAATCTCAATTGAATGAATGACCCGAATGAAGTGGAACATTCAGATGTGGAGAGGCAGAGAAGAGATAGAGATATTTCCTCCCGCTCGCCTTCCTCTGCGAGCTCCCTGTGTTCACGAAGGACGACGGCCATCTTTCAGACGGAAGACAGCTGGTCAGAGCCTCACTGCTGGAGAGCTTTGCATGTTTGCGTGTGTGCGCGCGTGTGTGTGTGTGTGTGTGTGTGAATGCTACCTCCCAACAAAAGAGCAGAGGACTGGAGGGGGGTGTGTTAGACAAAGCCTGACCCCCGTTAACTCTCCCTGCTTAGGGGAGATGAATATTTTCCAAGTCCCCAGAGGTCAGAGCCCCTATACCAGAGCCCCCCCTTCCTCAGCCGAGGCTGTGTTCACACTGCTACACTTCAGACTTCCCCCCTAATGTGGGACTCACATCTGATGTTTCTCCACAAAGCCGCACTAGAATCTGGTCAGGACCGCTTGGGTACATTTGACCCATTTTTAGTCTGTGAAGGCAGATTGTGATATTTTTGAATTCAAACTGCTGACTGCCCATATTTAGAGCTGATACCTGCCAATATCCCAAAGATGTTTTCTTGAGGTTTCCTCAGATTTATAGTCTCGTCAATGTGGAAACGTATTTAAAAGAGCATTTAGACCATCATGAAACAGCAAAACCGTCTACTGAAATACCGGAATAATTTTCATTGTGACGCTTGTGTGGATTCTAAATGAATGCTTCATATACACGACCAAGGTATTGACTAACTATGATAAAAAACGCCAACATATATCCAATTCATCAGATGTGTGATACCAGGGTGTTATCGGATTTAATGAGAGACCAATGTTGTCCAGATATGTTGGCAAACTGTTACCTTAATATATACTACTAACCAATAGCGGTTCCTAAATAGTTAATTGATCTTAATGTGTGTAATTCACATATAAATCGTACTAAACATTCAAATTGGAATATATACATACATGTGTACTCTTTATAGTGAATTTGAGACATGACCATTGTTTTAATGTCGGCTTTGATTTGAGAAATGACCCTACAATAACTCTAGAGGAATTCAGTCACAGGTGGTGGCAGTGGCGCAGGGAACTATCAGCAATGAAACGTAAACATAGAAAGTTCTGACGCACCAAGTCGAAAAAAACCTTTAGGGAGCAATTTAACACCCAGTTTTAGCTTTAGTGTGTACTTCACTACATTTAGTCCACACTCTCGATCGCCAGATCTCTTTTCAGATTATGAATCCAAACTAGTAAGCTAGTTAATTAGACTTATGTAACTACGGCTCTATGAATTCTGGACGACTGCCAGAGGTGGTGTGTAATATCTGGATTTCCACCATTGGGAAGAATTTAGCCGATGCCCAGGCAATGTCACAGATATTTTTCGGGGGGCTCTACAGGACAGAATTGTTCAATTTTCAAATAAAAACAAACAACTGCCAGACACTATATACTGGGCATAGAATCCATTGATAGTACAATGAAGTGACTGTACGTGTAATTTAGTAACAATAACTCTTTAAAACTCAGCGTACCCAGAGCATATCCTCTATTTCTGCTATGAAGAGGTGACTTGAGGTATGTTTGTCATAGTTAAGTGTGTGATGGAAAACAGAACATGATTTGTGATCTACAGCCCCCCCCCCAGCAGCCCCATCGACACCAGATCCCAGGATTTGAGCCTCCAATCCCCCAGCATGGAGAGCCTATTCTGGGCCTGGCGGGTCCGCAGGGGCCTTAGCAACAGATTGGACTGTTTACTCATCCAGTTATGTTGTGGTGGAGGACCATTTATTATTTATTGTGAGCAACCTCTACGTCTCCAAAACCCCCCGATCCCAAATCCCCCTTTCTTGACCCACAGAGACTCACAGATGAACACACACACACACACACACACACACACAGACACAGACACACAGTGTCTTGCACAGTTTGATAAACCTACGAAGACATTGGTTTTAATAACATACAAACACACACAGCAGGGTGGAAAGCGGTTACTCTGGGCCACTCTCTGACCTGGCCGCTTGTGCTAGTTCCCTTCATAAAAAACTTTCTGGGAGTGGTGGGTTGGTCACATTTTCATCACACACACACACCAAACACACACACACACACACAAACACTCTCTCTTTACCAAACAGATACACCAAAAACGTTTTTTGGCAAATCCTTGTAAACGGAAATGTGTCTACTTCCTGTGTGTGTTGTAACTGCAGGGATTGGTCTGTCTGTGTGAGTGGTGAAAACAAAGACCCTCATCACAGCGACCACTAGGGAACCCTGTAGTCACTCAGCTGCAGGCATATCTACACACTCACACACTCTCTCCCACACCATTGCCTACTCTGTGGTCGCCGGTGGTTTGGAATCGCTCAATTTTCTAGCCCAGATGTTACAATTCTTTATATTTTTTTAACTGTGCCTCCGTGTGTTTGTGGTTTGTGTTGAGGGAGTGTTGAGGTTCGATAAGACTGGAAAGTTGCCAGTTTGATCACCTGAGAAAACTATGGAAGGCACTTTTCCCCCCATTAGCAGCCTCAATGAAAATAAATAAGAATAAAACATACATGAAATTACAGTGATATTATTAGCATCTCTTTAAAGATAGCTTTGAGCAAGGTAACTTGCCCCCTTTTAACCGTTGTGGACTTACAGTATATGAATATGAATCAGCGCAGTGGTGAAACAGAGCACGTGCAGCCGTTTCATCTAGAGCAACATCCAGGCAAGATGGGAGAAAGAAACTACTGTAAGACACCTCAAACCGACTACAATTACAATTGATTTAAAAAAAAAAAAAGAGTATGTAAAACATGCCTCATGTGTAAACTAGCAAACATGGCCCATCTGCCGACATCTCTCCAAGATCTCTGTGTCTTTTGTGTTATTTTAGTTTAGGCACAATGAATTGTACAATCAATATAAAGGTGAACACTTTCAAACAGTCCTTCCTCAAAGGCACGCATGATTGTTTCACTTGGCTGTTCGCACTATAAATGACAGAGTGAAGAATGAAAACAGAGGCCTTGGGAGAAAAGTTCAAACCCTAACAAAATTCACGCCTCTGCACATTTAGCCAATCGCTGCACAACGTGGCTGTTTGATTGTCTTTTTCGGAAAGGTACAAAAATGGTCAGATAGCCCCCGGGTAATTCCACTCTAGGAAACGGGGTTTTAAGTAAACAAAGCATTGTTTGAACTTACCCATAGCTTGTGCAACAGCCTGCTTCTCTCAATAGAGGGTTTGCACCTACGTCACGGTTTGGTCAGTTACCCGGATGCGCGGCCATATTGGAGATACTCGGATGTAAACAACAGCACGGATTGCATGGTTAATACACCACTGTTTGTACTAATTTATTAAGTGTAAACCAAGAAGCAAAGAATGGGCAGCAGCATCCTTATGTTTCTAATAGGTTCGATCTACACGACGTTTGTAGCGTGACGTCAGTGAGTCCTCAGGTGATCGGTGTGCTTGTTTTCCGGTCGTATTAACGCACAGCACCCAGTCTGTATACAGGTCAGATATTTTACCTAGAATACAGTAATAATAAATATAGCACCATTAAATACATTTCAGTAACATTTTACAGAAAATATGCAAGTATTGTACTATTGGAGAAGGTTAAGAAATTAGATTAGAATCTGATTTTTAGCCAAGAAATAACAAACCGCAACGTAACATCAATATGAGAGGATACTATTACAATACAAAATTAGTTAATTTTAAGATAGTAGCCTTCTTTCCTTAGACAGTTTTTTGCACCCTTCTCCTTAATTTGTTACTACTTTTTGCAATATATAAAACTTCAAACGTTTTTCCCGGTCCGACCGATTAGTACGGCCTAAAACACGACAATAATTAACCATTTTCAGCAGAAAACTTTTGCGAGTTCCGTTCGTTTCAGTGGCATTGTTTACGTTCAGTATCGCCAATATGGCCAACTTCCGGGTTGATGACGTGTCGTGAAAACACCCCATATGACATTAAGGTCATTGTTGTGTTCTAAAGTGCCTTGCATCTGTTTAGGAACCCCACAAAATACTCCCTCCATACCTTCTGACAGCTATACCACGAAGATGTAATCAGTAACAATCACCACATCTGTAATTATGGTGTTTTTCTTGTTATTATTTGGACTGAAAGTTTACATGCTCATTATGTTGTCAGCATGAAAGAGTCGCAGCACACAGGGGGCTAAGACGCTGAATCTTTGATGATGCTTCATATTAACAAGTGCATAAAATAGTAGCAGAGAACAATGAGTCTGACATCATGCTGAGACATCAGGTTTTCTCAACACACTGCCACTAACCAGAAGTATGTTGTTTGTGTTATTATAATAGCCTAAGTAGCCATGAACCTCAATAGATGACATTATGGTTTGACTTCCATGTTTTTGGGTTGACCTTTTGGGGGGGGGGGGGGTACTCATATAAAATGATTTGTAAAGTACATCAGTGAACCAATGAGTAGGCTATTTGTTGCTGGATGCCTGTAAAACAGAACCTTTTTTCTTAAAGCATCACCAGAACCTTTTCTGTTCATCCTCTTTATCCAAGGAATGAATCATTTCATGTCACCCCAACACATTTGAGTGGAGAAGTGTTTTTACCATCATTTTTTAATTTGCTGAGCAGTGAGCGAGAATACCGCGTGGGTGAGCGTTACGTGACCTCTGTTGGATTTTGAGGTTAGCGTTGACACTGATGGGTCAGACTTGGCTTGCCGAGCCTCCGGCTGCTTATTATGCTCGGAAAGATCAGCATGCATGAGTATCACCTGCACCACTGGGACATGGGATGACACGCTGAAGGGAGCGTGGGGTATAATTACGCATAATTAGGATTTGCAACTGTGACAGGCAGATAAATGTGGCTTGGTTTTTCTGAAAATGCTCTGTGCTCTTTGTGGGCGGGGTTCACACTGGATCAGGATGACACCAGTGACATGAGTGGCAGGATAATTTCCCAAAATTAGAATTTACCTTTGTGTTCTCCGCAGTGAAGTTGATGGGGTTACGATTGGGGGAAACATTCATGCAAAAAAATAAAAAATAAAACATTTTCTTTTATCGTGTAAGCCAGTTTCTAAGCTCTTTTAATTTGCAGTATATCCGCATGACCATATAAACTCACAAAACTCTGTTAAAACACTTACCAACTAAGTGTGATTTGTTTTGATTCATTTTTAGTTTATCGTACATTGGGTTTTTTTGCTTTTAGCTTTTACCAAAGAATGCTATTTAGACTGTCAAAACTTATGAACTGGTTTGTTCCAAACTACTTTATAAAGTGCACACACTTAAAACATCATATCCTACAGAGCAGACTTTAGAGTCTGCTAATGACGGTTTTTTTTAAGTTGCACGGTAAAAGCTTTTACTTTGAAACCAGAAAGAGCTTTAAAAAGAGCTCAACAGAACGATGCATCACTTTTAAAACTTTTATGGACTGTTATATGTGAGGGGCTTTTAAAAAGAGCAAATCTTAAGGAATGCTGATAAAAAATCTCCCCGTAAACAGTGGCGTACAGCATAGTGCGGTGTGGGAGGAAGAGGCAGATAGTGCGGCACATTTTTCAAGCTTTTCTGGAAGTTAGTTCATATTTATGAAAATTGAGTCATGGCAGTTATCAAACCTGCTAAAAGCTTATTTCCAAAGTGTAATTCAATCTGTGTTACATAATCCTGTTAACAAACTCAGCACTGGAGCTCTGCAGTGCTGTTTATTGATACAGATAAGTTTAACGATATGTTGTTGACTCGGTGGATATTGAATCTCACAGGGAGCGCATAAACACCTGCACTCAGTTTGTGTTGCTTTTTTACGCCTTCCTTTTGTGGAAAACTGTCACCTTAGAGATGTATAGACATAAGTGTTGCCAAAGTATTGTCTGTATGACAAGTAATGATCAGGATCATTAAAGATGCAGTCAGGATGCACAGGTTCGCAGGGGTGTAGCAAAGGATTCACTTTTGTGTCGTTTTTTTATTGTGTAATTTGAATTGTGGAGATTGTTCCAGGACAGGATCTATGCTGCATATATAGATTAAAAATGTTTTGCGTTAAGGTGTTACCATGCAACAGGCCCAAGTGATGAACATGAGTCACTCATTACATCGTCTTATATACATGATGAGTCATGTTGCCAAGGTGTGTAGGCTTGTTTATGAGACGTCGGAAACGGTCTGTTTGTGTTTGTGAGTGTGTGCGCTTGTATCTGTTTTTATGCGGCAGACATGCTTTTGTATCAGTGTGTGCATGCATGTGTGTGTGCGCGTGTGTGTCTCATATTTACCAATTCCCCAGCCTTATTAATACAGGCTGGTTATAATTAGCTAGCCTCTATCTAAAGCAGGTCAGTCCAAGGCTTCGTACCCAAAGTGGGTCACTGCAGCACACTGAGGAGAGGAGAGGAAAGAAAATGGGCGGCGACTAGGATTGAGAGGGAAGGAGGCAAGACTAAAGGAAACAAGAGGCGGATATGAAAGGAAAGGAGGAGGAAAGAATGGGAGAGGAAGGAAAAGAGGAAGAGGAGAGGAGAGGAGAAAGGTAACGAGGAGAAGGCCAACAGTTTTAGGCGACAACCATGTGACAGTTGTTCAAGCTTATAAAAAAAGTGCTGCTCTGTTGTTAATATCAGAGAGAGCAGGAACTTTGTCCGCACATTGTTGATACTATGCAGCTAATTAGGGATAGCCAGCTTGCCTGAGGTTCCCAAGATAAGGTTGAAAACATGAGTGTGGACAAGAGAAAGTTTGTCGCCATGCTAGAATTCGAAAAATGAGGAAGAGGAGCCTGTTCTGAAATGAAGTCATGTTTCTCATCATGAAACTGGGAGAGGATGGTGATGTGCCGCAGTGCAGCTGAAGTTTGACTCGAAGCGCCCAGGGCCGGGTCCCAAAATATGTCACGTCCATCCAAAAACACGAGGCTTGCAGGAGAACTATGTCTGCTGCAAACAAACTGCTGAACATAACTGAAAAAAAGAGGTGAGGCGCATTCATGAAAAATCCTTGAATCGCAGCCAGCACATGACTTTCTTTTAGAACCAAAAACGTCAGTCATGAGAAGACGGAGGGAAGGAACAAGCAATCGGATGATAGAAGGATGAATAGATAGTAGGATGGTAGTAACTAAAGAAGAAGAAGAAGAAGAAGAAGAGTGATGTTTTCACTTTGGAAAAATCCACTTGGAGCTCCAGTTAGTAAGATGTCCGAGGGGAAGAGCCTTTAATTAATCAAATCAGAATTACACTCACCGAAAACAGCTTACTAATGCACGACAGGGAATTCTGATTAACACAAGCTTTTAACAAACGAGGCTAAACCTTCTTTGACAAACTGAAAAGTGGGTAAACTGAGGTTAGGTTGTTGTTTCTCTCCTCTACATGCATGTCTGATCCCCGCAGTTTGTATTTCATCACTATCAGAGCTGAGGAAGGGCAGGGGAGTGTCAGGTTTCCTGTATGTGTGCGCTCGGACTTGGCTGAACACTCAGAGATGAGAACAGAGCCCACCCAGTACTTAACATTCGGAACACTGTACTACTACTGCAATACCTTTAACAATCGTAAATACTTCAGAGCACAGAACAGAAGTTTGGTAGAAATGGAAATAGAGACGAGGGGTTTCCTCAGACGAGATTTTTTTGTATTTGAAAGAAACGACGCCTGTCTCTTGAAAAATGATTACTTGGACAACATTAAGGCAAATTTGCAGTGTGACAATGTTAGTACTTTTTAAAGTGTACAATAAATCAGTGTACTTTAATATTTTTTTACTAACAACAAATGATGAATTATGTGGCCTCTTCCACAGCAATAAAACTATGACTTTGGAAGCTACTGACAAATAAACTTTACAAAGAAATGATATACCATGTCTTGTTTTTCACAATCTTCGTCGAGCTGAGACACCATCACCCGCAATCTATTTTTGCGCGACTTTCCCAGTGTACACATTTCCTACTCCAAGCCTGCTCGGAATTACACTGCAGTATGGAATTGGGTCACAGTTATTTCTACTTATGCTGCATTCATGTAACATCGAGTTACAGTAATTACGTTTCTTGTAAGTGGCGTTGACGTCAGCTTACAAATCATAATTCAGACTGGGAAACTCCAATATTTACGACTTGGCACTTAGTAACACAGAAGCGCCTTAAACATGTTCCGTCGTTCGATGTAATTTAATAAATTTAGTGTTGTATCATCATTTCACGGTGTTTTTAACCCTCACATGGCTAACACTGCAATCATTCAACTGTCTTGAGCTGGGAATCTTTTCTGTCTCTACCGTCCTTTCCCATATGATGTGAATGTGGAATTATCTCAGTTGACTCCAGTCTGTACACACCCACTTAGTCTTGAGAAGAGGTCTAATCTAATCACCCAAAACAAGTGAAAACACCTGTGTGTGTGCGACATGGGTGTTAAGGGTCCTTAAAATCATTAGTTTTATGATGTTATGAAATATCATATCATCAGTGAGCTTTAAGGAAAGTTGGGGGTTTTGAGGCACTTTGTGGGGCTCAAAAGAGGCATTACATCCAAGCTTTGTAAGCCACTGTGTCAGAGATATTTAAAGCCCATACACATCCATGCTCAACCCATACAGGTGTTTTCACTTGTTCGACAGGACTATGTTGGTGTGTACAGACACCTTCCATGATGTTCATTAACATCTCCCTCACTGTCTTGCAATAGGTCTGTTGCACTTGTTCAGGCAGGACAACTTATTAATGATTCTTTTAGGTATACAGACCTTTGAGACCATAGCGGACTCCCAGCATCTCTTTGCCAAATTATTGTACTTAAACCTGAGCAGAGGCCTGATTAGCCAGAGTAGCTGAAAACACCTGTGTGGGTGTGCAGGGCCTTTTCCTAATTACATTTATTTATAGCGAGCTGTCACAAACACCTTAGTTCCACTGTTGTTTTGTTGCAACAAAAGTGTTAAAGGGATTTAATAGGAGTCATATATATTAAATGGCATTTAATAATACTCTAGCTATATGGGATCATGAATCTTCCATCTAGTTGTACCGGGTTTGTCCACCTCACACTTAAAGCAAGATGTTCTAATATTTTGTATGCGTGTGTCTTTTTACAGTTCAGTGTTCAGTTTATCGCCTGGGTAGCAGACAGAGAACAGCAGTGTTACACGGGGCCTCGCTCTTGTGAGAAAGTGTGCCCCTGTAATAATAATCCTATTTTAATCTGCCTCCTGGGGTTATGTGTCCTGGATTATCAAATATGAAGAATGCTGCTAGGGATGGATCCTGCGACACATTGAATCAGTGGCAGTTTAAAGAGACAGAACACTGCAAAATCATGTTAGAAACTATGTGTTGAGCCGTTATTAGATTCTCAACCTCAAAGAAGAGTTTCTTTATAGAACTATATGAAAGAATAAAATCTGCTTTCTGCCGAATAGATTATGGATTTATTTGAGAGTTATGATGCTTCACAAGCTCTATTTCTCAAAGCATAGCCAATTTTCATTATAGTATTGTTTATTTTTTTCGATTGCACAATATGTGATTTTAAATATTGACCGATGAAGTTAAGGGGCCATTTTGAAACAAACTATAGTTTTGTCCAAGAGTCATGTGATTCTATTCCAATACATGTCTTTTTGAAAGATTCAGGGAATATCTCCTCACAACCTGCTAGCTGTCCGTTTCGTGTGTGCGCGCTGAAAAAAACTCCGGTGTTTGTACTCAGCCCTGGCTCTGTAACTGAGAAACAAACAAAGTGGCTCCGACCGGGCCACACAACACTATCCCAGCCATGATTTTTCTGTCAGGTAACGTTAAATGACTTGCACGGACATGCATTTTACTTTCTAGTTTGCCAAGATGTGCTGCGGTTGTAACTAGCTAACGTTAGTTACATTACTTGCTGTGTCGTTGTTTGCTCTATATCATGGTATTTGTCATTGTATTGTACTTCTCCAGAATCGCATACCCAACCTTTAAAAGTCCAGGGTGTAGGATTTAGTGGCATCTAGCAGTGAAATTGCACATTGCAACCATTTGCGTCCCGCTCGTCTCACGCTATGGTTCCAAGCATGTAGGAGAGACTACGGTGGCCGCGAAACCCGTGAAAAACACGAAAGGCCCCAGTGATTGGTTTGTCCATTCTGGGCTACTGTTGAAACATGGCAGTGCAACATGGCGGCCTCCTTGGAAGGGGACCCGCTCCCTATGTAGCTAAAAAACATTTTATTCTAAGGTAATGAAACCACAACGATTCTTATTTTCAGGCGATTATACACTAATGAAAACATACTTATAAGTATTATATTCCATTTCTACCAATAGCTCCTCCTAAATGTTACATACCAAACCTTTAAGGATTTAAAGGGCAAGTTCAACAGAATGACACAAAACAAACATTTTCTGATTTAAACCTATAGCGGTATCTTGCCTTGCTGATAGTTTTGGTCTGATGTGTCAATATATTCACCTCTGAGATGCCTGATGCTACTAACACAATGGAGGTGAATGGAATTTAGTTTTGCTGCTCAAAGAACTGATAAAGTTATATTTGAAGCAAATTCAAAGTAGTATCTCTCTGCAATTTGGGTGGATAGACCCTTTAATGTGTATATATTTTATTAGACCATATATTCTGAGGTGTGACAGAGAGAAATAACCATGCAAAAGAAGTTCATGAGCTTGTTCTCATCAAATCATTTTTCAAAATGAACCTCAGCATAATAGAATTTTATTTAGAAAGATTACACATCTAACAGTATTTATTTATATCAGTTTTGTGGGACTGTTTAGCGATTTTCAGTCACTGTTTAACAATCACTCTTGTTAAACAGAGGTATTTAGCTGAAACAGCCCTTTAAAGATGATGGAATGACGGACCGAGTGTGAGGTTGTTCTACACTTTAGATGACCCACAGCTTGTTGATATCATCGCCATGGAAACAAAGCCACAGTTGTTTCAGGATGGGAGGGATTTGTTCTTATTTACCTACCTAACCCCCCCACCCCCCCCCCCCCCCCCCCCCCCCCCCCCCCCACCCCCACCCCCCCCCCACCCACCCCAACCCCCCC
>CM022478.1:4717669-4740758 GCA_011952105.1 Coreoperca whiteheadi | reverse complement strand
CCCCCCCACACACACACACACACACACACACATCCTTGGTTCACGTCAGTGAGTCACTGACTGTGTCCTTGCTCTGAATGAACCCAAAATGAGTAAAAATGCGCTTTGACCTTTTGGTTTATTCTCCTTCGGCTTCAGTTTGTAGTTTTTCACGAAAACTGAAGCACAAATGCCGAAGCTGTTTGTCCCCCATTTAGATCGTTTTTAATTCACATGCAAATACAACAGGGAGCCACTGGAGGTTTGTTGTTGAACCAGTTGTTCATATTGGTGACTCCAACTGATATCCAGATTGTTTTTCTTCAAAACTGTGAAAAAAATAAATGAGTTACCTGTGTCCATATGCCTTGACGCTTACACCTCTTAGTTGGTTTGGAGTGAGTAATCGTGGGCACATTTAATGCCCAATGCTTGATTACCGCAGGCAGCATTTGGGAGAACAGAAAGGGAGATAAAGAGCGTAAACCATTCAGAGCCGTGTAAAAAAAAATGAAAATAAGAATAACATGTTGTAAATAAATTCTAAAAGAGCCAGCGCAAAGACTTTAAAGTAGTACTAATATTTCTCTTTTACTCCTCTTGGTACGGTGGCCACATTTTGTATAAGCGGATCACTGATTTCTTGTTGTCCAGCTAAAAGAGTTAAGACGAGAGGAAACCAAAGCATGACACGTGTTGTGTTATCATGGAAAAGAAAGAGATGAGAGCAAAGTGAACTTATTTCGGCTTTTTTAAAAGAAGCACTTGTGGTCACGTTTGTTGCAAGGTCACCTCATTTTCGTCCATCGCTGATTAGACAAATGTATTTTTCCTTCAAAGTCTGACTGCAGCTTCAGCTTGTGAAGACATCTTTATCCCATCAGGGCAATTAGCTGAGCTCAGTGCTGAATACAGGCAACACAAGGCCACATGAAACAGAGGACATGTTCCTCTCATATCCACAGTTTACACTATATTCATCAATGCAGGTGCAGCTCCATGTCGGCAGGATAGATATATCTGTGCTCTTCCGCTTTGTGTTTGTTTACGTGAGCCTCATCTGCACATGTTAAGGGGCGCGCGTGTGTGTGTGTGTCACGGCGGGCATGTGGTGCTATGCGTTTACGAAGCGTCGCATGCACATGTGTTTGTTGAATCTGATTAGCGTTAATAACCAAACCGACAAGCGGCATATTCCTCAGCTCCCTCCCCTCGCGCCAAGGCGGTGACGAGGACCAGATTCCTCGGGCCTGACGCTGAAATTAGATCAGACCAATCTGGAGAGAGTGTTTTTGAAGGCTCGCGCAAATAGACGTGCAGAGAAAGGGAAGAGATAACGCCGACAGGGTATCATCTGATTATGGAAATAATTAGTTGTCATGGATATCAGTCATCGTTTGATGAGATTGGGTGGATTTATACAGCTTCGGGAAGCCTCGGATGGTCGGTTGAGAGGGAACAGAGGGGGGGAAGACGGACTGAGAGACACATATTTATTGTTTGGCATAGTGATGCGGCACTGGCTCGCATCTGTTCTGTCAGACTGTGATTACCGACAAGCACTTTGCTTCAACTTCACAGTTTACACTCATTGCAACAAGATAATCCCTGTTTTTCAGCATTTTGCTAACTCAAAAAAGTTGTCATACATTTGTCATTAAACAAAAGGCAGGCATAAGGGCAAAGGTTCAAACACTTAGAATGCATACTGTAGCTTTATATAATATATTTATTTTTCAGCTGTTTTTGAAGTTGAAACAAAACTGCAGTAGCTCTCTCTGACTTCCTGTTTCCTGTTTCCTGCTGCAGAGGAAGGCGAGTACTTCCTGAAGGTTTTGATTCCCAGCTATGCGGCGGGTTCGATCATCGGGAAGGGAGGTCAGACCATCGTCCAGCTGCAGAAAGAGACCGGAGCCACCATCAAACTGTCCAAATCAAAAGACTTCTACCCAGGTAAGACACCACTACCACTGCTGCTTCGGGTAGATGGATGGATGATGGGTTGGGAAAGTAAAGGAAAAACTTCATTCTTCCACTTTTATTTTACAGTTTTTATAATCAAGTTTTCATTTTCAAGTTTTCATTCAAAAAGAAATAATGACACTACATATAACATATCTTGGGATTCAGACCAAATCAGACGAGCAAAATATTGCTCAGTACGACAGAACACAAAAAGGAATACTTTGAACATAATACTTGTTTGTGTAACTAGTTTTCCTCAACATGCTGAACGTTCTGTCATATTGTGTACATTTGGCAAGTTACACACACAGATAAGAAAATATGCCATCGAATATCAAAATACCTGCACGTGAAATGCGAGACGCATCACCAATACCTCGTTTTAACAGTGTTGAAGTGTAATAAGGTGGAGTTTTGCTTCATCAGCAGAACAATAAATATACATTTGAACAGTAATAGATGGATGGATGGGGACGTTGGTGGATGAGGATGGATGAGAAGCAGTGAAAGCAGCCAATGAACAGGAAAATGATTGAATTTGGAGATGGATGGATGGATGGATAGATGGATGGCGAGGTACGTAGAACACCTATCGATCCATTTATCCATCTATCCTCTTAAAGGAAGTGACGGATGGAGGGAGTGGGTTAGGATGAATACATGGATCAGTGCAAAGTGTTTTGACCCATTAAGGACACATTTCATTATCTCAGTCTTCATCCATCAGGTTTTCATTATGTTAAAACACACATGCACACACACATATATATACACACTGTAACAAGTTTTCTTGAGTTTTACTGCTGAGCGGCTTCTGAATGAGTTTTCTTCATATCAGAACTGCTGACCTCCTGCTTGTTGATGCACTGACATTGACAATTAGAGCCTCATTTCAATGCTGTCGGATAAGAGTTATGGACTTATGGTGGCTGCGTTGTCCGTCTGTGTGTGTGTATGTGTGTGTGTGTGTGTGTGTGTGTGTGTGTTGCCCTAAGTTTGTGTTGACTGTTGTGAATCCTCAAGGATAGAGGGGCCTTGACTGGGCTCACATTGCCCCTCCCACCAACACACCAGAGATCAGGATTACAGGATCAGAGGTGAAATTGTATTTGTCTAAACTCTTAATTCTGCCCTGACGTGACATGCGACTGGAGCAGTGAGGAGGGGGAGGCTGTGATTAGTGTGTGTGTGTGTGTGTGTGTGTGTGTGTGTGTGTGTGTGTGTGTTCGGGTGTCATCCTGCTCGTACCGTCCTGCTGTGAGTCGAAGGTTTGGATTATTACTTTGAGCTGGAAGGGACTAAATGGATAGCAGCGTGCATTTTTTTTTTCGAACTAAACCCACATGAACGTGCTGCAAATGCAACCCTGCGTGCTATAAAATACATTTATATGTAAATATGTTTTAAGGATAACATAATTTATTTCCCCAGGCTATATATTTTTTTCTTTGCAATCACGAGCATCCTTGTGACATCCGTATAAATCACAAAAGTAGTAGGACGGAGGCTGGGATGTCTCCCATCATCTGACTCTTCAAGTCGGCAGTGGACTTTTTCAGTACTTAACCAAGACCAGAATCCTTTCCTAACCTCAACCAAGTGCTTAGAGTTGCCTAAACACAACCACAAAAACATTATTCATGCGCTAGTTGCTAGGAGTGGATGTTTTTGTGAAACCAATTAAATACATTAAGAGTGAAGGTTTGTTTGTAAAGACACAAACTCATCCAGACAAGCTGCATTTCGAGAACTGAGAAGAATATTATGTGAAGTATAGCATGCATGTGTCTTTCTGTGGTTTGACTCCTTCTCTGCCTCCACTTTGTATAACCTCAAACCCTCATGGAAAAACAATGTTGTGTCCAGATTTAAGTGCCTTCATATGCATCCAGTTCAGCTGTGTGTACTCAGTGGCAGGCTGGCAGGTGGCAGAATGCTTCAGTGTGGTGAAACATATTAAATGACCCAAATCTATTGCTACGGTCAATTCTTTCTCTCTTTGAAATAATATTCGCAACCTCCAGGGTTCCTGCACGAAGTAAAATAACCACCGGAGGTCAAGTTACAGTCACATGCTCATTATGAAACAAGGCATCAGCAGTCGTACTTAGCAATCCCACCTCCAGATAAACTCCCAGCCACTGCCCAGTGTTGTCGTAACGTTCGCGGAGTCTCCGATGTAATCGTTGCCCCCGAGCCAATCACAGCATGAGGTTTCTCCAGCTCTGCTAGAGACGTGTCGGACACACGCATGTTTCAGAGGTTCAGCCTGGAATTCCTGTTGGTTTCTGTGTGTAGAGGGACACACACAGCTGCTGGATACATCTTTTAATGAGGCAGAGGACAAATGGGTTTCTTTTTTTTTCTTTTTTTTTTTTTACAATCAGCTATTTCCAACGTTTATGGCTAGCCCAAAATGTGGTGGTTTGTGTAACATAGTTGTGCTGCAGTCTTGGCCAGGACTCTCCATAGACAAATTTGATGAAATGAAGTTTAAAAAGAGTTAAAAAAAAATGTAAATAGTAAAAAAAAATATTAAAAATTCACTTTTTTGCAAATGTAAAGTTCATTTTAAATGCAAAGCTTTTTTTTATGCTTTTAACAACAAAAGAAAGAAAATACAGACAAAGCTTTGGTGCTGGTGCCTGAATTTTACTTTGAATTAAATGAAACATACTTGGCTGTATGATGCAGTTTGGAAATAACAGTCATTCAGCATTGTGAATCATTTTCCTATAAAGCCTCATTTCACACCACCCTGTCCTCTGTTCGGCCCGGTTGAATTGATGCTCTTTTTTCCCCTACTTCTAACCCCACCATGGTCTCCAAGTATTTATTTGGTTTGAAGTTCAGCTTTCATACTTGGTTGTCTTGGTGTGTGTGTTTAAGAGTGCATGAATGTGTGTATCAGTTCAGTGTCGAGGTCTGCAAACAAGCCGCCGTTGTTTGACACCGGCACACGAGACTCCTGAAAGCTCTGCCAGCCAGAACAGATGCAGGGTGCAAGGGCCTCCAAGATGCACACACACACACACACACACACACACACACGCACACACACACAGGCTTGCATGCATACAAACATTACGTAAAGGCACTCAAACATGATGATAAATATACTGACAGAAACGTAAACATATACAGTAAAAAAGACTTATATGAGCACATAACTTGATAGAAAGTTTGCAGTGCAAATAAATCCACAAAAATATTCATAAACACACATGCACACACACAGACGGACATGGTTTCCAATCTCCCGGGGTTTGTTCGCCAAAATCACTACAAACCTGAGAAGGACTTTAAGAGAAAGAGGTGAGGAAGGGAGACAAGCGAAAGAAGCAAAGAAAAAAGAAAGAAAGAGAGGGTTGTATGGGCCCCAGTCTGGATGGGAGGACTGAAGAAGCAGTGTGTGTGTGTGTGTGTGTGTGTGTGTGTGTGTGTGTGTGTGTGTGTGTGTGTGTGTGTGTGTGTGCGCGCGCACACATCCTCAGTGCTGAAGGGGGCATCTGTATGCAAATGAGACACGGTTCTTCCTGGGTGACAAATCAAAAGGCCCACCTGCTGCAAGGGCCCGTCTCTGTGTGTGTGTGTGTGTGTGTGTGTGTGTGTGTGTGTGTGTGTGTGTGTGTGTTGGGAATAACAGGGCCAGTCTGATGAGTAGAGAGGTACTGCTGTGTCTTGGCCAAAGCGTCTCATTCTTCTCCTCTCGCTCCTCGGAAGACATTAGTCGCCCTCCTTTCCTCCCCCCTTCTCCCCCTCTCCTTTCCCACATGAACACACACACACACCCATCCCAGCTGTCATGGAAAACCTGGCAGGGGTCACTTGACGTTTTGGGAATTTTATCCTAATGTCATGGGAAACATTAAATAACCTAAGAAAGAGTGTAAATTAGTCATTGCAGGTTCCACAATTGGTCTAATTATGAACACTTTTACCTTCCTCTTTTCAAAATAAAAGCTGTGCATAGGTTTAATTGATGCAACCTGGTGTACGGTATGCTTGTCTGGAGACTTTAAAAGAATTATAATAACCCAGTTGAGAATTTTGCCAAAGTCCCACGGAGCAAAGGTTGCATCGAGCCAAAACAAGATGTGATCCAGCAACAACAAAATCTTATATTCCAATGCAGACGCTAAGAAATGTGAGTTACTTTCCAAAATGAGATCATCATTTGAAACTAAAATTAAGCACCCCTGGCTCTTACACAGATTCTTTATCACAAAAGTCATAACAGTGTTTGGCAGCATTTTAAGCACAGAAAGTTGGGCGAAATCTCAAGCTGGATCCTGCAGATTAGAACTGTTGAAAGATGAAGTTAAGATCAAATCCAAACTCCCCCAGTTTGGATTTGTACAGTAAATATATAACATTTTGAAAATGAACTCCATAGTTGTCCCTCGGGAGGAATGCATCTGCTGCTACTGCAGCAAAGTTAATTTGACAAGAGGGACACTGCATGGAGAAACAAAAGACAAACCCAACATGAGTCTAAAAATAGAAAGCGCAGACAATGGAAATCAATGTAACAGGATGTAAACAACTGTGAGGTTAAAACAAGAATATCCAACAGATGTGGGGGAATTAAATGAACAGGAAGAATATAGGTTCTTACAGGGTCTGATTTTAGTTAGATGCATTCATATTTATTGACTGAACCGATTCTACAAACTAGAGAATCAGGATGGACAAATCATGAAGAAAATGTGTGAATCTGAGCAGGATAACTGGGTAGAAACTCAGTTTTAAAACCCATGACCTTGTCTTACCCTGCTCTCCTTTCCTCGGCCTACATTCCTCCACCCATATACCACACAGTTCTCCCTCCATCCCGCCTTTCCTCTGTCCCCTTCTCTCCCTCCTTCTCTCAGACCTTCATGTAGCCTTCGATCCAGCTCCATCTCACCCGTCAAGCATTTGTCCCTGCCTCTTTCTTCTGTTGCGTTATTCCTTCGCCACCTCCCCTCCGTTCGCTTCCTCTCCACCCTTCCTCTCGCCCTCCTTCCCTCCGACTCTCCCTCCATCCCATCTATCTGGAGAATAGTGCAGCAGCAGCACTTTAGCCGACGGCCAATTAGCAAGGAGCAGCAGTACGGGGGACGAGACAGGCCGCCATTCATCCTCACACACACACACACACACACACACACACACACACACACACACACACACACACAGCGCTGTGCGACCCACCATTCACTCTTATAACAGATTTATTACATACCCATACAGTACAAGGCAGTGCCGCTTCCAAATATAGCTTCTCTCTGTTTGCTCTCTCTTTCTGTTTGTTTCTCTCTCTCTCTCTCTCTCTCTCTCTCTCTCTCTCTCTCTCTTTGGGCTAACTGTATACAAATGGACTTAACAGTATTTTATGACAATGCTGCATCTCCACAGCTGCAATCAGCAAAAAACAAAGACCTTTACGTGTAGGTATAGGGACATGTGTGTGCTGCCGTGTTAACAGGCGCAGACAAAAAAGAAAAGCTGTTTTATCACTGTATCTTCTCACTTCCAAGGATGAAGGAATTAGTCAGCATTTGGGAAATCCTCCGAGAGGTGGATTCAGGGTCTGTTGAACTATGCCTTTAAAAGGTTTCAGTGGCTCCGGTGACACTGACTCATCAGCAAATGAACTATAGCAGCATTAATTACAGCACAAATACGAAATCTGTGGTTACATCATTTAGTGATATAATATTACAATGTGAGCCCTTACTCCACGTTCATGTATTCATCCCGAATGTGTGGATGTGTTGTTTCAGGGCGTCTGCAGGTGCTTACAGAGTGTCTCATGTTTAAATATCAGAAGCTGAGGTCTCTGAGGCTGTCGCCCTCGAGCTTTTCCTACAGTTTCTTAGGTGTGAAAAGTGTTTTTCATTCCTGCTGTACTTTCTCCCCAGAGGCTCTCAAGACTTAATTTTGTGCTGGAATTAGTCTCGAATTTCCTTTCATTTTTGCCTTAAACAGGTCTTGAATAGTATTAAATGTAACTTTGTTAATAGCTTTGCAGGTAATAATTTTGGTAAAGGTGAACAACATAGCTAAGTAAAAGAACCTTCGACTGCACCGCTTCTGATATGTAAAACAAAATGCAGCTTTTTCTCAGCAAACAGCCAGTAAAGATGAAACGTGTGCGACGGCTGCATCTGTTGGTTCATCGGTTTGTGAAGAGAACGAACACAGCCACGGCCGTTGCACATAAAATATTCATTCACGACACCTGTTTTATAATTAGAATCGACCCGCTTTCCTCCTCTTCTTCTCCACGACGCTGCGATATTGACCTCCGGTCAGACACAGAGGCAAAGCCATGAAGACAAACTAAAAGCTGGAAATGAATTAGTATTGATGCTGTCAAAGTTTCCTTCTTCTGTCCGGTTGCAGTTTTATGGCTACAGCGCAGTTTCAGAGCCTCGGGGGTGAGTGTCTCGCTGAGCGTTACAGCAGACACACGCTGACATAATAATGTGAGTGTTGACCGGAGTTCTTAGAAAGTCTTACTGATGCTGCAGGGCAGAGATGGAGGCACATTCTGCAGTACTTTTGCCCGTGTTACACTGGAACTGGAACTTGTTTCAGCTTCAATAATCGATCCAAAACTTTCTCATGGATTCCTTCCCATCAGTCATGTTTGGAGCAGTTTATCTGGCTTCTGAGCTGCTCGGGCCTTTTGTTTAGTTTGTCTGTTCGGGTGAGAACTCAGGTGGCACCATTTCATTTCACCGGGACCCCTGAAGCAGGTCTGAGTCCACTTCGGCAAAACAATATTACTCGGTTAAAAATTAGAACATTTCTGGACCAGTTACAAAAACCACACGCCTCAAAAGTGCAGCCTTAGCTGAGCTAAAAAACATTTTTTTCAAAACTGGAACGAAACTTGTTTTATGACTTTCTGACCTCATAGGATGACAAGTTACCAAAACAGCCAGTGAAAGTGTCCGTTGTGAACTCATTCAGGCACTGTAAACCTCTCTTCCTTCTCTGCAACGTGAACCTTAATTTAACCAAATGCGCCACTGTGATCTGAAACAAAGAGACATGATGCCATCATTAGTAGAGTCTTGACACTGGTGAGGAATGTATCCTTTTCTCTCTGTGTGTTCGCTGTCTGTGTGTGTTGACAATAATATCAGGATCTATTTGTGCCCGTGTACCCCTCCCAGAGCAGGACACGTTCCGGCAGCGGTGACTTCACCGCCACATATAACCCACACATCAGTGAGTCCAATCTACACTGAATCTGAATGTTAATGAGACGTTCGCGCGACTGCAGAGAAGAGGAAAGCGATTAGTTTTTCATTAGCAACTGAGAAAACACTGCAGCTCCGCTGAGTCACATGTGAAGTATATGGCCAAAAGTATGTGGACATTGCACTTATATTGTGCCTTTCCACATACTGTACGGAAAACATAAATAATGTTCAGGTCATTATGTGTGAGGATTCCTGATTGCATCGCCGTCTCAAACTCTACCTCGATCACTCGCTCCCTCCATCCAACCTCTTGTCGTTAATTTCCTTTGTCCTTTTTCCCCTTTTTCTTTATCTACAGCCTGTCTCTCTCGCTCTCTGTCTCCTCTGCCTGTCCTCTGTCACAGTGTGCCACCATTTTAGAGCTTTGTCTTTAATCCCACGCCATGATTGCAGTTTTCAGTATTTAATATCCCGTCTGCGCACATACAGACACACACACGAAGCCAACACACATCTGTCGCAAAAGGCCTTATGAACCATCATACACACACACACACAGACACGCTCCCCCCAGCCTTTATCAACATTACTGATTTCAGCACCCTAAGCCTCTTATGCAGCTCTAAGCTCTCTGACTGAGAGATGGAAAACTGCAATATTACAAATCACACGCACTCATAAACACACACATATGCAACTGTAATGAATTTCCTGTTTGTTAGTCATTTCCCCTCTTCATTAAGCGACTTATTCATTACAAACGTCTGCTGTTTATCAGTTATAACGAGATGATTTCCACTATATTAGATTCCTACTTTGGTTCCGTCTGAATTTGTCAAATTATTGCAGCAAATTGACGCCAGTTAAAGTGTCTGCAGTCTGTCTGAGCCGATCAGCTGATCAGAGCCCAGCCAAAAGTCAAGCCCTTCACTTTGTCTGTGTCATTACCTTATTAACAATATTTGAGTCAGAAAAAAAAGATTCAAGATCAACACCTTTCTGATTTATGGCGGGGTGTTTACATGGAGCACACCTTGGGCTCCAGGATGCCTTCAGCTAATTTGGATTATTTATAATCAGCGTTAGTGATTTGTTTTCTTTGGCACTGACAGCAGTAAACTAAAACCTGCTATACTGTATGTGCTTTAATGTTGTTTGTCTACCTTTTTGTTTTGAACCTAAATCAATTTTTATCATTCATCATTTTATCCCAATTTATCATCATCCTGTTTGGAGACTGCAAAACTACCAATATGGCTACATCTGGCACAATCAACATCATACAGATATCAATTAATGGGATAAATAAACAGATAAATAAATACCAGCTGTGAATAGTGACTACTGATCTTGATCGTTTCTTAATGAATTGATTAACCATTTGGTTTAGGAAATGCCTGAACATACTGAGAAATGCCAGTCACAAGTTCCCCAGAGCCCAAGGTGTCATCTTAAAGTGTCCCCATTTGTCTGACTTACATTCCATAACCCAAAAAACTGGAATTTACAATGACATGACACAGAGAAAAACCAGAAATCCTCACATTTAAGAAGGTGAAGTCAGGGACTTTTTCAATTTTCAATCAACAAAGCCATTAGTCAATTAATTGTTTCAGAACTCCTTGTTATTTGAAGTAAATGTACTGGTGCAGAGGACGGCAAATCAAATGGGAGTGATTTTTGGATGACATCTTTTCATTTAAAAAGGGATGCTCAATGCCGAGTGCATAGAATGTAGAAGAGATGGTCCGTAGCTGAAGAAACAGTGATGAAACACTGACAACACTTCCTTTATTATGTTTGTTTGTGTGTGTGCGTGACGTCAGCCAGCCGGCAGGCAGACTGAGCAATGCCTCAGTACCAGTCAGTGCCCGCGCAGGCTGACAGACCATCATATCGCAGCACTCAGAGAGAGTCAGACTGCATCACTCTCATAAATGTAGATGTTATATAGATTTGTACAGCAGCAGCTTTTTAAGAGGAGGTTAATCTGCTGGTCCATGATGAGATCGTCTTGAAAATGATATAAAATAAAAATCAGTAGCATGAGAACACAACCATTAAGTTGTATTTTTTAAGTAAAGTGAGCAAAAGGTTGATGTTATCTGGTGCAATGAACAGGCGGCATCACCAGTTTTCTCATTTTCTTCTGTGATATGATCTTTTATTTCATATAACGGCGAAATATTAGATGATAGAACTTATCACACACGATACCATTTAATTAAATAGAATTGTTTTCGGCTGAGAAAGGCTTTGTACAATCAGATCATACATGTCTTTGTTTGCTGCAGGTCACCAAGACCTTGAAGTACTCACTTTTTATATCCCATATTGGAATATATGCTACATTTTATAGTCAACATGCATTGAATGGCAGCCTTCAGAGGAAGAATTCTTTTTTTCCTAGTAGAGGAGTAGAGGAGCTCTGTAGTTGAAAAGGTTGAATTAAAAGTGGCAGAAGCTTGTTGCTTCTCTCTAAAGTGCCTTTTTGAGTGTGTTTCGGTGTTCGGAGGCTCCGGTGGGAGCTGAACCCCGAACCCTGGCAGGGTTACTGATGTTCTCCAACATGAACTCATGCAGAATGAGCACCCTAATGCCACATATTGACGTACAGCTCTGCCAAACACCTCAAAGTCAGACTCAAACCACCAACCTCTGATGCACAGGGAGCTACAGAACAAACAAGTAGGATTCTGATCATATACTGTAAATACATATATATATACTTGTGTTGATATATGGTTTTGTTGCATTGGACTGTGTTACTGAGAGCTGTTTCAAATGTTTGTTTTTTTTTAACGTCAATCTATATCCATCAAATGTCAAAATACTAGAAACACCTTCAAGTACAATGCAATCTAATACAACAGCACCCCAAACTGCAGCCCTAACAACGACCAGAGTTGAATCATCACCTCCATGATACAATGTTAATTAAAAAATGAAACATAAGCTTAATGAATATATGTTGCGGCGCTGTTTGCATTGAATTGCACAGGTGTTCCTTCTATTCTGTCCACCCAGGCTGTAGGAAAGCACTGCTTTTATAGTGGTGAACAGTATGTGATCCCAGCAATTACTTTGACGAGTACAAAGTTATCATAAACACTACAACTGATAGTCAGAGCTACGTAAATAAAACCCAAATTGTCTTGAACCATAGTTTTCCTTTAAAGCGGGCTCCAGTCGATATTTTTTTAAATGACAATAAATCGAATGACACCGTGAAAAAACAATGTGACAATGTGAAAGCAGTCCCTCGTCGCGATGAACTTACTGAGCATAATCACCTGAGCCTGCAGCTTCCCTCAGCTTTACGGAGCTGTGCTACAAGTGTCAGCTCATTGTTTAGCTGTCTCGCCCCCAACTTCACTGTTTTGGTTCACTCTCACCGTTGTTTTCAGTCACAGCAGGCGGCTACTGTCAGCGAAAAACGCTCTCAAAACCCAGTGTGCACCTGCTCAGCACCGAACAGCAGACAAACACAGTTAGAGACTAGCTGGTGAACACAGTGGAGCATCCGGCAGCTAAGGAGACATATTTCCCTCAGGAGTTGGTAGAGACCAAAAACAGAGCTAAAAGTTAGCGAATATTGGACTTAGATTTACCAGGTAGCCAGAAACACAGCTCCACATGAGTGACAATGTTGCTCCATAACTGCTGGATGCGAAGATTAGCGACTGTTTGCTAACGAGTTTGTTAAAAGGCGATAATAACGTTCACGACTTGTTTCCACTTCCCCAGTCATTACAGGTTTAAAGCAATTTCTTTCTTTCTCTACGCTTGTCTGATATAAACACAATATGTTATGTAAATCTAATTTCATGCTCAGTAGGTGACCTGCAACCTTTGTACGTGACATACAGATGTCAGACAGGCCAGGTTTAGTGTGATTGTCAGATGCGGTTACTTTGGGCCTTCTTGACCCCCTCCACATAGTTACTCCCCCACCTCTGCAGCGGTTGGGCCACATCAGTCAGTCCCCTGCTACCTGGAGACAGGCGTGGCTAATCAATCTGCACCACATCTGCCACACGTAGGGCTGACACAGGGCATCGGGATAGACCCAACTGCTGCAATGGAGCCTGCATTTCCCCCTTCGGTTTTCCTTCTGAGATTTCCTTTTCTCCCTGACCTGACCTGTACTTCTGTCTCTGTCGACGGTGGCCCGCAGGATTCAAAACAGCAGAAATGAGCGTTAGAAAGGAAGGAGTTGGAGATCAATATTGGTTGATCTCTTTCTCCCTCCATTTGCTGCCTTTACGTTAAGACTTTTAATAAGGGAGCGTTGAGGGTCCCAGCGAGGCCAGCCGTAAAAAGAGCAGCTGCAATATGGCCGGCCTGCACGCAGATCAATGCTGCACCGAGTGTGTGAGTGTCTGTGTGTGTTGGTGTGTGTGCAAGAGTCTGAACTCTTATGCTGAATGCTTATTTGCCTGTCTATGAGTGTGTGTGTGTGTGTGTGTGTGTGTGTGTGTGTGTGTGAGAGAGAGAGAGAGAGAGAGTGTCCTTGGGAAGTAGTAGGATAATGCGGTCCGTCAGTGAAATACGACTGCCATAAACCCTCTCAAACACTTTCACTGCCTCTCAACACTCCCACAGTGCATACACACACTCACTCCCAAACACACACACACACACACACCCTTGGAATAATCACCGTTGATCAACACTGCAGGTCTGACTGTGTGTGTGTGTGTGTGTGTGTGTGTGTGTGTGTGTGTGTGCGCGTGTGTTTGTGTGTGTGTGTGTGTGTGTTTGTGTGTGTGTGTGTGTGTTTACTTGCTGAGATGATTCTGGACTTAAGAAAACCCGAATTTCATTTGTGGTGTTCCCTCAATCTGTTGACGGAGGACAAGAGACATGACATCATCCTCATCCTCACCGCGTTCGTGAGTAGTGACCAGTATACTAATTATGACTTTTAAAGGACTAAGCCACAGCTTTTTAATTAAGATGAACGTAGCACTGCATTGATCAACTCGGTTCATGAAAGCTTTTATGTGAACAGCTCAGTGTTTCATACGTCTTTCCTCGGGGAAAAAAAAAATCCTCTGGCAAGCAGCAAATGATTTGTTTGTTTTTTTTATGGTTCCTGTTTATTTGGAATTAACAAAAGAAGTGGGTAGTTAACATGAGCAGCGATAGTCACCATGATTTCACAGAGGTGCTGATTGTTGACGAGGCGCCTCCTTCAGAAACTCACATTTAAGCAACAGAAAATCTAAAGAAAATTGTGTCGGCATGGCAACGTGTTACAAAATCAGCTTTTAACATAAAATTTTCAAAACCTTTTTTTGTGTCGGCATGGCAACGTGTTACAAAATCAGCTTTTAACATAAAATTTTCAAAACCTTTTTTTATTGGCTCTATTAATTCCTCGTCTTCCACCCCATAAATCATTGTGCGTCCCCCCGGCTGAGAGCTGTTGTGATGAATGGGATTCACTAGAATTAACATCTATAAGCCTTATCCTTTAATATTAGATGCACACAGACAGCTATCTGCAGGGAACAGCTCACAGCCAAACAGGAGAAGTCGTTTGTTTTCTTGATGACAGAACAAACCTGAACAAAAAGTTGATTTCAAATTGCTTTTATTTTGTACTTGTGTAACAAACAAAGCACCTCCTTCACAGCACTAAAACAATTGTTTTTCAGTATTTGGTGTAGGGCATTTTTTTCCCTCATTATTCTATCTTGGGCGTTTAGCAGCTACTCGTAGCCACAGCTACAATAAACGGAATAATTCCCAAATCACCAGTGTAGGGAACAAAAGCAGTGGCGGGGTTTTTTTAACATCACCGCGACAGCAAATGTCGGCTTGCAGCCATCTCAGTCAGGTCTGAAACAGACTCCAAAAAAACAAAAAACAAAAAAACAATGCCAGCGTAGTGAAGAGGTTCCCGCCTAGAATAATAAACTTCGACAGCAATATAGTTGTTTGCTTACGTAGGTGAGACGAGGAGAAGGAAAGAAACGTGTAGCCTCCCCGTGCAGTACTGAAGTGAGAATCCAGCAATATGTATGTGTGTGTGTGTGTGTGTGTGTGTGTGTGTGTGTGTGTGTGTGTGTGTGAGAGAGAGCGAGAGAGAGAGAGAGAGAGAGAGAGAGTTAAAGAGATTCCACATGCCACTCACAGCATCATGGCGCCCAGCAGCCACTCAAACTGCAACGTCATTGTAAAGGCCATTCCGGTCTCCGCCGTGGCCAGCTGAGGTGCCTCTCTCTGGGTGAGGGAGCCACCACTGCTCCCAGGCTCAGCCGAGGCCTCCAGCCTGGCGGGACACACGTCTCAGAGGCAGCTGCACTCCTGTTTGAAGCTGTTAAATACATTCGGCAGTGATTCACTTGATCCACATCCAGGTCTGTTTAAGACGTGGAAAAGTCATTTCCAGCAAGAAGGCTTCCTACAGCTAATCTGCAGTGTTTGCCACTGAGTTTGTTTCCATGAACACTCATTTCAGTATTGCAATATTTCAATCGCAGGAAGGATAATCTGATTTCAGCTAAATCTTTTGATTTGTTGGGGCATATAAATGCATCCGATTAATGTGATATTTTCAATCTGTTCGGGTCAAAGGTCAACAGACACAATGACCTGGATGTTGTGTTTAAAACCAATCAACAAGGAAAATTGCACGTGTACCGATTTATGAAATAAAAACAAGATGGTATTGTCAGAGAGATTATTAACCTTTAATCATGGTTTTGGCTGCATGTCAAGATTATTCTGATGTCGGAGAAATGCAGTTTCAGTTTCCATTTTTCACTGTGAATTTTCAAATTTTCCCACAAGGATCATTAATGATTGATGTGATCTAATCGGATCATCTGACTGAACGGCTGCAACATCAATAAGAGCTATAGGTTCAATTCATGCTACAGATACGAAAAGACACTCTTAGAAGCAACTAAGAGGTTCAGTAAACAAAGTAAAGCACTGCTGATGATTTTGCTGAAGTTTGTCATTTGTTTTTGTGTGTTTCTGCACCGGTCCAGCTGTGCAAGTGCGTGTGCATGTGTGTGTTTGTGTGTGTGTGACGGACTGAAGAGCTCACTCAGCACATCAAGAGGAGAGGGTGGAGGAGGAGGAAGACGGGAAGGGGTGAGCGAAAGAGAGAGTGAAATAAAGAGGAGAAAGGAGAGGGCAGGAGGAGGAGGAGGAGCAGTTGAATGTGCAGAGGTTTGTATGAGCTCTGAGGGTTTCCAACTGTCACAGACAATAGGTGGAGGCAAGGCGATCTGTGTGACAATAGGCTCTTTGACCCCGGTCAAGCTAGCACAGGAGCAGACGGGGGAGGGAGGGTGTCCCCATGTGCCTCAGAGGGGGGAGAGAGACTGTCCGTACATCTGCACTCTGCAATCTGTGTGCAAAACTGTTAGTGTTTTTACAGTCTTTACCACGTTCTCCATAAACAGCTGCTGCACCATCCATGCAGATATCAACTGTAAGAACTCGGGCTGACCATGTTGACCATGCATATTTTAACCGTAAATACATCTAAAACTACTGGCAACACTGTTGTTGTGTGCAGCAGGTGCAGGCGATGCGACAGGGAATTTTTATTTGACTGTATCAGATCTCGATTATTAAAATGACGCTTTTTTAATTAAAGGCACCACGCTCGTGCCGGAAGCTCGTGGGGAATGCAGGAGCGTTGTTTGGCTGGGAGATAGTCAGGAGAATTTAACTGATTGATGTCACTCTTTCACTCTGTCTCTCTCTCTCTCTCTCTCTCTCTCTCTCCTGTCACCCAGCTACTCGGATCTGTCACTTCTTATGACAGAGCTCCTCTCTATGAGCTTGGCTAAGCAACGTGGCTCAGCCCTTTTCATAAAACATCTTTATCATGTACAGAGATGGAGCGCGCACTCACACACACACACACAGGCACACACACAGCGAGAGAGTGCAATTTCAGCTAGTTTTGCTGCAGAATATTGCCTGCTCTCTCTCTCTCTCTCTCTCTCTCTCTCTCTCTCTCTCTTTTCCCCATAAATAGCAGACATAGCTAGATTTGTCTCTGTGTCACCATGGCGATTTGCTGCTTTCACGACCTGCTATGACGATAGTACCAGGCCTTGGTGCATGTGTGTTGGTGTGTGTGTGTATGTGTGTGTGAATGCGATGCAGGTTTGTAGAGGCACAGCATGCACGGCGGCTACCACACGCACACTCGCCCCCACCCCCATCAGACAAAGCAGAGGATTGTGGGACTGCACACCCGTTGCCTTGGTGATGAGAATCAAAGTGACAGCTCTCCTACAGAAGGACACCCGCCACCCCCCCCACCTCTACTTCGCCTCCTCTCTTCCTTCCAGACTCCCTCTCTCCTCCCTAGCAGGTGTAAGAGTGCGAGAGAGATAGAGAGATGTCTTTCTTCCCGTCTTGGTCGGCTTCCAGATCCTCTCGCCTTCTGTCCTTGAGAGTCGCTGAAATAAGCAGCGCTGGTAGGAAGTCGAGGCTGTAATTTCTGTGTCAGCTTTTAATAACATCATAAATTGTGTATGCAGTGGCATATTGAGTAAAGCTTTTCTGGAAGAGCTGCTCCCAGGGCATGATAAGACATTATTTACGCAAACTACGAAACTGCATAAGAAGTTCATACAGTAAAAACACAATATGGAACATTTTTAATTCTTTATGGGGCGCCTTCATTTTGATGTTAATCTCTTAGTAAAACACCCAAAGTCAATTTAAATGCAGTGCTGATCAAACACACTCTCATACGCGCGCGCACACGGCGACATATGTGCTTTGTCCTGATTGGCCCTCCACAACAATGACACTTAGCGTTGGTGGTAGTCATGGCAACATCCCTGTAGTTGCACAAAGGGGTCAGATCTAAAAGGTCTAAATCTACTAATGTCTGTGAGTACCTCTCTCACACACACACACACACATGCACACTTGCTGACACACGTGTATGTGTGTGTGTGTGTGTGTGTGTGATTGTGTGCTCTTAAAGGAGCAGGTTCCTTCACTGTAGAGTTGTCCTTTGTGTAGGAGTGGCATTCCCTTTAAGGAGGAGGAAGGTGAGTGCAGCAAACAAAGAGCCTCATTGATGAGAGAGAGAGAGAGTGAGAGAGAGAGGGAGAACCAGTTGTGAAATTGCATTTTCTTTCGTCTTTACAGACCCCCAATCTCTGGCAAGGGGACAAAGGTAGCCCTCTGGGACCCCTTAACCCCTCTGTCTCACACATATACACACATACACTCGCACACCCCTCCCTCACAAAAGAGCTGGTTCCACAGCTGCCCCAAATCCCCCAACCCTGCCCCCTTCCATTATTTTTAATCCCCCAGTGAAAGCTCCCCCACTTCCCCCCCTTTCCCATCACCCACGCCCCCATATAGGCCCCGCCCCCCACCCCTCCAACACATATACACCCCACCATCACCCCCTTCATCCCCCATGATTAATCCCCCCCCTCTCTTCCAGTCTGAGGTCCCACAAAGCCGTCAGCTGTCGTATCGTCTCTCCGACACACCGGCTGGACTCTCACTTTAATTATGAAGCTCTGTGGGTGTGTGTGTGTGTGTGTGTGTGTGTGTGCGTGCACATGTCAACACATGTGTGTTGCCTGTCCAGTCACCAGACTGCGTAGTTATACGTATTTTACAGATGTGATGGCGTGCGTGTGTGTGTGTGTAGTTATGGTCAGAGGTCAGACAGACAGCCAGGATTCGGTTGGTCACATGACCAGTGGATTACTGCAGAGGGAGGTGCTGATTGGCTGATGGGGTTCATGACCTTTGACCCAGCAGTGCAGGTTGATATTAACCCTGTCTGCCATCTGACGGCCCCTTTCTTTCTGCCTTCCTTACTCTATTGATTTGTAGCTTCGTCTTTTTTGTAGCTTTTTAAGTTATTGACTGTTTGTTCCTTTGTGGCTTGATTGTTTTCTCCCTTTTTCTTTAAATCTTTCATTCTTGCTTTCTTCTTTTGTCGGTCTCAGTTTTTTCTGAGTCTTTATTGGCATGAATTTGGACAAATTAGCGGTACTGTCAAGATGGTCCTCAATTCTTTCGACACATAATCACAACAAAAGAAAAAAGGGAAATAATTAGGCAACAAACGGTATTTTAGAAAATAATAGCCTATCATTTTAACACAATAACAAGAAGTGGTGATAACAGCATTGCACAAAAATAATCATTTGGGCATTTAAACATCGCTCTCTCACTTTCTTTTCACACAGTTTTCACCTAAAGAACCGCCCTCTGTCATTTTGCTCTCGCCTGCTCACAGCCTGAGTGCTTTCCAACAGCTATCAATTCTCTCATGTGTGTCACCTCATCAATAAACTTGAGCCGCATTCTGTAAAACCCAGCTTTCTTCTTCCTCCAGCCTGCAGCCGTCTGTTGTTTTTCGACGTCATGCTGTAAATCATACAGTCATGTTCCATATGGTTGTCATTAATAAAGATGAGGTCACACTTCCAGTCAGGCCCCACCCTCCACGCTCACGTGCACGTGCACACACACACACACACACACACACACACACACACACAAACACACACATTATGGTGCGCACACACTCATGAGAAAGTTCACGTGCTCAGTGCACAGGCGCGAAACTGCAGATGCACGCTCACGCACACTCACAGCCGCACGTTTTTCAAGAGCCAGGAAAATAGATAGAGAAAGAGAGAGGGAGCTAATTAGTGTTTTAGCTGATTGCTAATTGCCACTTTCTTCCGCTCACTTACACACAACACTGAAAGAGAGAGAGAGAGAGAGAGAGAGAGAACAGTAGAAACGTCTACTCCTGTTTCTATCAGAAACTCTTGTCATTTACCCCTAATTACAGACATGTCCATCATGTTTTTATCAAGTCTGCGCGCACACACACCTAACACACACGTTAGGAGTCTGAACTCCTGTCTCTCTCCTCCTCGCCCTGATCCAGCACTTTTATGGTGAAACGTTTAGCTAAAACACGGATCTCATGAGTGACCAGCGGCAGAATGTTTCGCCTCTATTGCGCTCACTGAGATTGCTGTCGCACCGTACAGTGTGCAGAATTGAAAGTTTTCATGTTCTTCTCAGCTTTCAGGGAGTGCACACAGTGACCGGGCTGTGTGTCTCTGGAGGTTTTGAGATACTGTTTGTCTGTTCGGCTCCACTGATAAGGTGGATTGTGGAGGAAACAACACCTAACACTTCCAATGTTCTCAAACTGAAAAAATGTGCAACATGGGTCAAATGATGAATTCTGACTGATTGTTGGTGACTTAAATAACAGCTTAAATATGTAGGTTTTGCTACTTCATAGACTTGGCAACAATTCAATATGATTATTTATTGACATTCAGTTGAATCATATCACAATGGGATCAAATTGTAATATCATTTCACAAAATTCAGTTCCAGATGAATATAAAGTTATTTAATTTTTGTGTGTGAAGCACACACACACACACACACACACACACACACACATATATACACACACATACATATTTATTACAATATTATGTCAAATGTTATGTGTGAAATGTATGTAAAACTAAAATAATCAAACTGATGTTTTCCATTACATGTGGCAAAACTCTTCTTAAACCTTTCATAATCTAATCTATGCTTTTAATTACAGCTTGCTCTGAATAATTAATTTGGACAGCAAACATTTGTAAAACAATATAATGATAAGATCATATCATAGCCCTATATTGATGGATAATTAAGCTGCTTAAATGGAAAAGTCTGCTGTTAACTGATGAAGAGCAGAGCAGGTGACACTACATTTTTGCTGTTTCGCTAAGCGAAAATGACACTGAAACTAACTGAAAATTAACAGGAGCTTTCGCCTCCATTTTGCTCTTGCCAGTCAAAGCTATTGTTGGTGACATGGGATGACACTGGATAAATGTCAAGAAACAACTTTTCTTTCTCTGTTCATACAGACTAAAAAGAAACAATCCGACTTCTGCTCTCTCGTTGGGTTAGAGTTACAGTACAGGCCCTCCACCTGAGAGTTTTATTTGCTTTTCCAATGTGGATTTATGTCATGTTGGAAGACAACTGTGTATTTGAGTGAATTCTCAGGCGGTTTTACTCGCAGTGCATGAAGGAACAAGCTGGCAGAGTTCAAGTATAGTTGAGTATGTTTTGGTGTTGAGGCTCTGCACAGTTTTCACTTTCTCAGGCTACGTGTCCTCAGTGCAGAGCCAAGTCCCAGCTCTCTCTCTCACACACACACACACACACACACACACACACACACACACACACACACACACGGGCATACATGATCTCAGAAGCACAAAAACATACTCAGAAACATGCACACACACTCACAGTCCCAGCTGTAACAAATGGGGACCAGATTGTGTATGATGATGATGTAAAAGAGCAGGCATGCTGGTCTCCATGGTTGACGAGCTTTGTTGAATAAACGTTGAGTGTGTGTGTGCTGGTGTGTGTGTGTGTGTGTGTGTGTATCCAAAGGGGTCAAACTCTGCTCCACGTGCCATGAGCGATTAAGGTTCCCTGTAGAATTCATCATATGGTGCCGCAGCCAATCACAAGCAGGCGTGTGGGGATGACAGAATGCGTTTATTTCATGGTGCTTTTTCTCTCTTTGTCTTTCTGTGGTGCTCGTGTCTGTTTATGGTTACAATTAATATATTAACACACATAGAGCCAGTGTTCCTTCCTTTAAGTGACTCTCTTCAGTTATGTACTGTCTGTAAATATACCTCAAATGTACATGCTCAAAAATGACAAAATGGGCCTTTAACACTAAAGTCACTCCACAGGGTTTCTGGATGTTGAGTTTGAAAGCACTTTAGAGAGACAGACATAAATTAGAAGTATTTATCTGTTGCTTCCTTTAGGGGAAGAAAGACTGTTAAGTTTTTTCTTCTCATTTTTATGTGGGCCAGTAAAACTCATTGAGCAGAGCTGGGCACTAATATTACAAGAGTTAGTGCCTCCATTAGCCACTGCATGGCGGATGTGACGTCATGATTTCGGTTGTTGGATGTTAAGGGCATGGAGGGTCGGGATCAAGCGACCGGCGCTCTGCAAAGTTGTGAAAACGCTGATAAAAGTGGGACGGGTATTCTCATAAACCAGCTCAGCTCGACTCCACCAACACACTGTCGGCTGCAAACCGTATCTGTGTGTGTTTCCAAGTAGCGTGAGTCACAACACAAAGGCTGTGTTCGGCTGACAGTGGAGGGAAATGAAAGGAAGTAAGAGGAATGTGGATAGATAGAGCGAGGTATAGAAAGACCAAGCGATGGAGAGAGAGAGAGAGATGTGACAGGATTTTCTTCTGTCTTCACCATGTAAACAAATGCCCAAAAATTTATTTACTACAATGCATGAGGAGGTGTTGTTGTTTCATTCTGTTTTACTGTTGACCTCCAAAGATCATGAAAGACTATGAAGGAATGACACCAAATATGTGTAACTTTTTATAGTGTTATATTTGGAACAGTTTTCTTTGTGCCATTTAAGTTTCCAGTTAGCCTGCACTTTTATGAACCAGGCCTCGGTCCCAGCATGGCGGGTCCAATGAAAAGACACAGTATGCACAATATACAACACAATATATGCATTATGCGATTTGTTATGGGATCTGTTGGTTATGGAGCTTGGCCCATATCAGGGACGGAAGTCTGGATGTCTCTGGCCTTTGCTGCTTCATTTGGCTCACTCTTTTTGTCTCATAAATAAATCCCCTATCTTTATGAGAGTGCAAAACTAAATCACTACTCTTTTAAGTAAAAGAGAGAGAGAGAGAGAGAGAGAGAGAGAGAGAGAGAGAGAGAGAGAGAGAGCGAGGCTGACAGCAATGTTGGGGCAGCTGACGGGGTAAAGGGGCAGTTGTAGTCACATGGGGAGCAGTGATGGATTTGGGGGGGATTTGAGGCTATAAGAGGGTGGGGATGAGGAGGCTTAGGCCAGCTGACACTGTCCACATC
>CM022478.1:4699583-4712644 GCA_011952105.1 Coreoperca whiteheadi | reverse complement strand
GGGGGAGGGCAGAGTGAGTGAGCAGAAACAGAGGGCGAGAGAGGGGGGGAGGCTGAAAAGGAAACCATGTTTTTACAGTTCCTGGCGCTGCTTTAACACATGATTTAAAACGAGAAATGACATGAGGAGAGGAAGAGAGCAGGGGGAAGGTAGGAAGCAGGGGGCAAGAGGAAACAGGAAAGGACGGAGAACACGAGTAAATGTCCCAACAGGAAAACGTGTGCTTGTGGTGTCTTTAATTAGGGTTTGTTTTTTTTTTTTAATGACAACTCACACAATATCGGTTTTATTACAGTAACACAACAAATAAAACCGACTGGTATAAAAAGGACTGATACAGTAATCTTAAGTAACTAAGGATACAATGAAGAACCTTTACATAAATGTTATTATATACTGTGGTAGTTTGTGGTATTTTGTGTTTGTCTTTTGTGGAAGTGGTTTATTGTGGTCGTTTTTTGGGTTGTTTCGTAGGTAAATACCACACATACTTTGTTGTTTTTTGTGATTCTTTGTACTTCCCTATTCTAAAGGTTTGTGCAGTACATTTGGCTCTTTGTGGTTTTTGTGGCGCTTTTGTGGAACTTCTTACAGTGTTTTTTTTTTGTTTTTTTTTGATTGAGAGGTACTTAAGGGCTACAGTTTTCGGTCTTTGTTTTGTACATTGTGCATCTGGTTGCTTGTTGTCCTTAAATACTGCTGACTAGTGTGTATTCAGACCGTTTAAAGTGTTTTCATAGTGCTGTGAAGGTCCCACGTGGCACAGGGTGAGCATGGTTGGAACAGATTTTTTCAAAAGGGGCTTTCTTATCACAAAATAACATTCGGCTATAGTAGAAGCCACGTACAGGGAAATATACAGGGCCTTTTATGTTGAGACCTTAGCCTGTCGAGACACCAGGATACCTGGGGATAATTTTGGTTTTTCCTGTAAAAGTCAGTAAAGACCAGTAAATGCAGCGCCCCGGGCCCGCCGTCCTCAGTATCTCCAGGATTTAATAAGTTTTTCCTAATTGACCATGATTTTGTCTGGTGTAAATGATGTGGAAGCCAGTGGGAGAGTGTGTATTACAGCCCCAAAATTGCTTGCCTGCTTGTTTTCCTTCCTTTACATTTTAGTTTTTCCTTGCTTCCTTCCTTCTTTTCTTCCTCATATCCTTTCTTTAGGTGTCTTTCTTGGATTCCCTCTCTCGTCTTTGTTTTGCACTTTTTAGCTTTTAGCTTTCTCTTTTTCCCTCTTTCTTCCAGCCTTCATTCATGCATTTCTTCCTTCCGTCTTTGCTCGTTCCTTTCTCTCTGTCCTGTTCTCTCTCTGATGAAGACTTGGTCGGCTGCAGCAGAGAACAGGTCCAAGTTTCCTTGCTGCTCCTGATTACATCAGCACATGCAATCATGCTCTCTCTCTCTCTCTCTCTCTCTCTCTCTCCCTTTTGGAATAACAACTCATGACATCACCAACAGCTGCCCAGCTGCATGAAAGAGTGTGTGTTTGGTGTATACTCACAATTGTGTGCAAGTGTGTATGCATGGTTGGGGGGGGGGGGGGGCTGGGGGGCTGAGACTGTCAGTTGCCAAGGTAACTGAGCAGGATCAGTCAAGGGGAGACTGATCGCCTCCTCCGCTGGTTGACAGTTGTAGGCAAAACTTTGCAGCAGCAGTTATGCAACACATATCTAGCTAGCTAGCTATATGTAGCTAGAGATCTAGCTAGACATTATAGACATCTAGCTCTCTACATAATTTAATGATTGCTGAGTGCAGTTGTTTCCATTGGCTGACTGGGGTGTCAGTCAATGATCCATCCATCTCTCTTGAGGCCTATTGGTCGTCGTCAGCTCTTTTTCCCTCATTACAGAAAACGTTTGTCAACCTCCTCAGACCTCTGTCTTAAATTTCTATCTGTGTGCCACAGAAGAGCTTCTTGTGGGAATTCTGCTGTGTGGCTTAGGGCACAAAACAGGAAGTAAACTCCTTTTACAAGTGGAATGAACCAGTGCAGTATCACAGTCAAGAGACACGAATTGTTGCATTTAGCCGATAAAGCTCACTTGGCCGGAGAATACGACACAGAACTTCTTCCACTTTATATTGTTGAGGACAATGAATGCTGGTTCGGACCTAATAATGGATAGATATTGGTTTTAACTTAATAATATCCTTTGGCGCACATAATATTGGTTGGTAACGAATTTTAATAACCATGTGTTTGAAATGACTGCATTCGAATGAGCCTTGAAATTGTAATACCCACTCATAATGTCAGTTGAGTTATTATACAACACGGATTCCAGAAGGTCAATACAAGGAGAGATACCACTTCTTGCACCAAGCGTCTGTTGTATTTTTGTAAGTTTTTAGTGCTGAGGAAAGTTTTCCTTATTTGTTTATAAGCTCAACACTTAAAGTGAACCTTTTTCATGAGAGAAGCAGGTGAAAGCCAACTGTTCGGCTTGTCACATGTTCCCCTCTTAGTGGAAACTTTACGAGACTGTGATGAACAGACACAGGAGACAAGAACGTCAGGATCTCCAGCTGACCCGCATCTCGGTCTGTTTCTCCTCTCTCTGTCTTTCCATATGATGCGGTCCCATAAGCCGGTGTATATACTCTGTAACCCTCCGGAACAACAAGGTGTTGAGCTGCCCCTCTAACAGCCGGCTAATCCAACAGATCTGATCAAAGGTAGCCAGTTAACCTGAGCTTATCCGCAGCCTAAGGAGATCTGTTTAATGAGCTTACATTAAACCAGCCGCCACGTCTCGCAGTGCTTCCAATCAGCTTGGATGGAGCCTTCAAAGTTTTTTATACTACGAGATGGGTGTTCTAATTACGTTTTTAAGTAATAGTTATCTCTGTGTGTGTGTGTGTGTGTGTGTGTGTGTGTGTGTGTGTGTGTCTTCTTCTCTTTATGAATGCATTTGATCTTTCTTTATGGAGAAGAAAAAAACAACAAAGAAAGAAAGAAATCAAAGAATAAATAAAAGCAAAATTTGAAATGAATAACGGCCGTGGATGTTGCTCACGAACACGTATCTGTCTGTCTTTCAGGTTTCTCTGTCTACATACATCTTGCAGAATTCGCCCTGTCTTTTTGTCTCTCTTCCTCTCTGTTTTTCTGACGTTACGTTGTTGTGACAGGTTTCACAAAGGTTTCTCTCTCTGCATCCCAGGCTGTCTGTCTCTCTGCTCGTCTCTGTTTGTCTCCCTCTTTCTGTGGCCTCACTCCATTTTGACATTACTGTCGTGACTCTGTGCCGATCTGCCTCTCCCTCTCTGAGTTTCTGTCCACTTCTCTGTCTTTCCTTCTCCCTTCCCCTCGCTTGATGCTTTTCGGATGTGACAGAAGTCGTGTGAACCTCTGTATCTCTTTCTATCGGTTGTCTTTCGCCCTCCTGCTATGTTTTTCTCAGTCAGAGTGGTGCTGGAAATGAAAAAGCTGTACATCTCAGCATAGCAGGGGATGAACATCATGTACCTGTGAACACAAGACCTCTGGCGATGCTGTCACATCTCGTCTCTTCTCCCCGTGTGTTCTGGTATTCTCTGCTGATATTTGTCAAATATAAAAAAAAAAAAAAGTTGGAGAAACTCACTCCAGACAAGGAACTTCACGGATCTTTAAAGGACTCTCACGGGAAATGATGTGAGTTTTTTTTTTTTTTTACAAATGGGTCACTTTGCAGGAATTTACCAGAATATATTTGACAAGTTGTTTCACACAATCGTCGCACTAGCTGGCGGTTTTCAGCCCAACTGTAGTGGAAACCAGACTGTTTATGCCTTTAGTGGTTGTCTGAGCTGAAAAACAACATTAATAAACCAAGAAGGAATAGCATTTTTTCAGGTCATGGAAGCTTTCTGACTTTGTTGAGGAAAGTCAGAGAATTTTTACACCGTGGCCTGTACATTTATTTATATGAAATACTCCTAAGTGACCAAGTTTGCAGCTGCAGCTTGCCAACCCGGCATTTAATATCTGCCATGATTTATCTTTTTATTCCATTCATTTCCCCCACCCTGAGAACTGATTGACCTCATACTAATCAAGTCTAGAAATATTTTTTTTATTCCTCGGTTGTTTTACTCATCACAGATTATGAGACAAGTAGCATCAAACTTCCTCTGCGTGGTAAATGGCCACATCTTTAAAATAGACAAAGTTTGTAACTGTTATGTTTAACGGCGGTTTTAGGTTGGACCCAAAAGACAAGGCTGGACACGAACGTAGGCGGTAGGATAACCAACAAGATTTATTAAGTGGCATCAGCGAGGTTGAGGGCTGGGAAGGCTGGCAGCGGGATAGGCAGGTACGTGGAGGTGGAGAGTCAACACGAACTGGGACTGAAGGATGCCGGCTGGTAGACTGGAACTCCAAGCGGTAGTTGCAGGAGCCGGATGAAGCGAAACACGTAGGTGAATGGTGGCAGGAGAATCCACGGAGCGAGACAGGCACATGGGGGGATATCTGGATGTGGAAACAGAGGCTGTAATTAGTTCCAGCATAAATGCAATAGATAATGCTTCGAAAGTTTCTTCAGTAGAAGGCGCACGCCGTAAGTACCACAAAGGAGACAGTACGATCTGGCGAAGACTGGAAGGTTGAGCCGGTGTTTAAATACTGCAGGAGGTGGTGATGAACCGAGATGAGCTGCAGGTGTGCAGGTGTGCAGGGAGGCGGAGCGCAGGTGAGTGATTGCAGGTGTGGAGGAGAGATAGACTGGTCCCCTCCGTGGATGGCTCCAGACGCACAACAACAAACAAGACAGACAAGAAACACAAGGCAGGGCAAAACACTGGGAAACATGAGGAAGTTTAGGGAAAATATTCCCAAACCCTGACAGTAACACAAGCTTTCTGTCATACATTTGAAGTCGCCAAACCCAAGCTGAGATAACCCTGATGACATCATTAGGGACTTATTTTCTTACTTTAAAAAGCTCCTTCCAGATCCACAGAAAACATTATGCCACCGTTTTCACAGGCTGAGTTTTGCTCTTCATGACGAGTAAACTGAACTTCATTTGTTGAATTTGTGGAGTGCCCCTTTAAATGTGTGCACTTTGGGGTATGAAATTTGCGTCCTGGCCATCATTTGACCTTTAAAGCACCAGAAACTAGCGTGACTTTTCAGGGCAGTGTAATGTGCCTTTATTGTTAGCTACGGTAGCCCAGAGCGCCCAGCTCTCTGCACCGTCGACCGGAGGGAGTGAATCATGGCTGCTGGCAGCAGGTTGACCGCTCTGCTGCAATTAACAGGCCGAGAGACGAGTCATCTTCTCAGTGAGGAGCCACTGTAACCACATCGCTGCAGCGGTCAGTGGTAGGTCACACTGATAAACCATTCTCCTCACTCTTACTGTTGAGAACTCCCTTCACATGCCAGTTTGACCCCAGTTATTCTTCTGTTGTTACATAATTGGCTTCTAATGGAAACAAAAAGGCAGAAAATCAAATGCATCTTTAAATTCAACTTTTCTGTCCATTTTTTTTTAACGTGGCTTGTAGCACAGCACAAACCAAATCCACTCGAAACAAAACAATTATCACGTATCTTCTCCTTCCTTTCTGAAGCTTTTCTTGCTTCTAGCAGCAGAGGGCGGATGCGTCCCCTCCCATTGAGTTGCTTGGATCACTCACATGTTAACATGTCCCTATGTGTGTTCGATTTTTAGCACTGAGGGACCGTCTACTGTCGCTTACCCTGGAGGTTATCCAGCACCATCAGTATGCATTGTCATACTTAGCGTGCACACGCTGCTGTGTGTTACTGTGAGTCAGAAGTCAGAGGAGAAGCAGCTCACGGTGCTTTCTGTCTGCTACCTCCAGTGCCTCTCTGGTCATCAGGGAGAGGAGGAGGAGTAGGAGGAGAGCAGAGGAGGAAGGAGTGAGTCATGCTAGTTAGACCTTAATAAAAACAACTGCCAGGGTCCACAGCCTGGATCATGAGGATGATGAGTATTCTGGTGTTGAACGGAGTGGTGTTGGGTCACTTGGTCACTGTGGAAATAGTGAGCTGAAGTTCATGTCTGGTATGAATTTCACAAACTTTTACTTTTCATTTTCAATCCTCATCATCCTCTGATAGAAATCAGAGCTCCAGTAATTGAACCTCGTGTACTTTTTGTACTCAACGCTGCAGGTTTGTCCAGTGTGACACTCGACTGGAGCTGAGCTGCGGGCTGCATTACGAGCTGCAGCCTATACAGTAAACTACATTTACTAAACATTTGCCAGTTACTAACCGATACGCGGTGCCATGACTGAAAAGATTTTGTTGATATCTGTGACTCAGCTGAAGAAACCCCTGGCGTCATTAGTGCCTTGCTGGCACTGTTGCAGGTCTTTCATGTCAGGAATTTAACGACCTTCTGACCTGAAACTTTCTATAACCTGAATATTTAAAAACGTGTAAGAGTTTGGAGGTTAGTTCTTTGTATTTTCACTTTTACAAACCCTGACTCTTGTCCTTTTGTGGTTTGCTCCACTCTGTATAGTGGGTCTTGATTTGTGGTCCTTTCATAATCTTGTTTCATGTTTGCCCTATATTATTTAGCCCGGTAGTGCGTCTCCAATTTTCCTAAACACTGTAATAAACAGGTTGGTTTCTTAGCTCCATCTTTTTGCCAAGACTGCCTCTCAGGACTGTAACATGGTTGTTTGAAATGTACATTTCAGTGGTATTGGTCAGGAGTTGTTGCAAATGCGGTTGGTGGTTCTTGTTTTGTGTTGGTAATCTTTGATGTGTTTTAAGTGCACATTTGCTTGACCAATCAGGATTGAAAGCATCCAAAAGTACCTGGAATTTGAAATCAGTTTCATCTCCTGATCAGGGCTCAAATAAAAAAAAAAGCAAATTGCAGTCAACCTATAAAAACTGAATGTTTTATTAAGTTCCTGCAGTGGAAAAAAAGAGTTTTCTGTGTCCATGCACATTATGAACAGCAATGTTAAATATGCATTTTATTGTTCTGTCTGCTATATATGTTCTGTGTCTACATGAGCAGGATGAAAAATGTTTCATAAATTTGCTATTTAAACGCAGCAGTCTTAACAACATCGAACAGATATTGCTCCAGCAGCTGCAGCATGTCAAGTTTGGAAACAGCTTGCAACCGTTAAAATGTCAAATGATGAGGTTCATTTTACAGGGGAAATGCAAAAGTCACATACTGTACACACACACACACACACACACACACACACACACACACACACACACACAGTGATGTCTTGCACCAGTGGGACCAGTACCGAAGTTACTGCCAACGCACTCTCGATCACTGAGGGATGTGTAAATTCTGTTGTGTTGGCGCTGGTTTGGCATTTGTATGTCTGTGAGTCTGTGTGTTTGTGGCGTAATAAACAAGACATCGGGCCGTGAGCAAGCTAAAATAAAACACATTGATTGAGGAGAGATTCACAAAACTTCCCCTCCAAACATGATCATAATCAGCAGTCCATTCGTATTTTCTCCTCAGTTTGTTTCCAGAAGGATTTTCTGAGCTGTCCTTATCCCAAAAAGACCCACGTTTGTGTGAAGTGCCGTGTCGTCTTGCAGCAAGAGATAACAACTTTTAGATACATAGATCAAATAGGAGTGAACATAAGTTTAAAGCTCCGCTAATTAAGTTTAAAACTTTTATATTATGAAAGTAATTGATCAAATAACTGTGTGTTGTATAACAGATGGTGCTATCACCAACTCTGCAGCTCTATGGGGCCACTTTTAGCTCATAGTTTTAGCTTTACAGCACCCGAAACCTACCATATGGCTCATTCTCAGTGCTGTCATCAACCTAATATCCAGCAGCCGCAAGCAGTTTTTTGTCATCAAACAAGCTCTGGTAAACCCACCGTAGGACGGACAGACAACGTTAGAGACTAACTGGTAAATAAAGTGGAAGAGCTGGCAGCTAAAGAGCCAGATATTGTTCTCAGGAGACCATCAGCTGGACACAAGCGCGACTCCAAATGAATGATAATGGTGCTCCATGTCTGCTGGATGTGTAAGGAGGAAGCTGTTTGCTAATGCAATAGCCACAACAGCTTTACAAGGTGGTAATATATCAGGACTGTCTGACTGTTAGCTTGTTGTGGAGTTCTTCTGACCTCTGGTGGCCAAAAATGACTTATTCCATTTTTAAACCAACCTGCTCTAATAAAACTAATGTTTTGGTAGAAATGCTGGGGGGGGGGGGTAAAAAACACAAATGATGAGCCCAAACTATAAATCAGTCCCTTTACTCCATGAACCTGCAGTGTTACCACTGCAACACTTTGATGGACTATAATACGAACACTGCAAAGTCCGTGTACGCACCCATAAAGCACCTTCAATCATGTTTTATAATATATGAATATTAGTTGAACTTTGAGTTATCTTCAAGTAAATACTTTGTAACAAAATTAAGCTGCTCTTTGCTGTAGTGGCACAGCTGTACAGCAGCTTCAATATGATCTCGAGTGACAATTCCACTCATCGTGCACACACAGTCACAAGCTACACATGAAGACAAACACACACTTATGCCAAGACAATGGCCTGCTAATCCTTGCTTCTGATTGGACGAGTCCAGATTACCCAGAGGGCACCAGCTGTCGGGGGAGAGGCGAAGCCCAGTTTCCTCAGTATCAGCACACAAACACACACACACACACACACACACACACTCCACTGGTCATGTCACTCTGCTCACTAATGCCGAATTGAATGCAGGATGAGGCTGAAATGTTCTCCAGCAGAGCGTTAGCATGTGGCTACACCTGAAATGTCATGCTAACATCTGGTTTGTGTGCTTTGTTAGCTCGTCGTCACACACACTCGTTCAGCTGCATTCGACAGAGACTGTTTGTCACTGCTGTCAACAGACCGTAAAAACAGGAATGGGAATAACTCTCCCTGTAATGCTAACAGGCATTACAAAAGGTCCAGCATGGCCAGGTAGCCAAATGCTGCAAATTCCTGGATATGCTGTGTGTGTATTAAAATATCCTTCAGTTCTGAGAAAGAACATGTTTACCATTTAGGAAGGTTTCTTTGTGTCGAATTTTGATTAATGTGGAACAAAATTTCAAAACATGTATTTGACATCCACTGATGTTATCTTTTTCCTTTGGTTGCTCTTTTGTATTTTCTTAATTGGCCTCTGCAGCCTGCTTTGACCATTGTTGAATTGTATTAACTAAATTGGTCTCAAATTAGATTCCAGGCAGCATTAAAAGGGTCTTAAATCTGGCTTCTTGAACTCCCTGCCCTTATACCATGATCTACCCATCACCTTCCAACCCCAGCACACACAAACATGCTGTAAAGCATTTGTCCCTCCTTCCGTCAATCCCTCTGCTCCCAGTGCAGCCACCGAGGGCCGAGCCGGACCGAGCCGAGCCGGGCCAACAATTGCAGGGAGAGGGAGGAGGCAGGAAGCGCTAACTGACACGCTGCTGAGCCCAGATAAGAGCAGATCCCACTAAATACTGGAGTCAAGGGGTAGAGAGATGGAAGAGGAGGAAATGGGGGAAACACAAGGGAGATAAGTTAAAAGGGAAGAAGGAAAGGAGAGTGAGGAAGAGAGAAAGCAAAAAATGGAAAAGAGAGGAGGGAGAAAAGGAATAAATCCTAAAAGGGTAGGAGAGAGAGAGAGACAGCCAAAGAGAGATTTACTTTCAGTGGGTTGTTGAGATACAGCCAGACTGAGAGGCTTTGCATTGGCCTAGATTCTCCTCTGTCTGTCTGCCTGTCTGTCTGTCTGTCTGCCTGTCTGTCAGCCTGTCTGCCTGTATGTCTGCCTGTCTGCCTGTCTGTCTGTCTGTCTGCCTGCCTGCCTGCCTGCCTGTCTGTCTCTCTGTCTGCCTGTCTGTCTGTCTGTCAGCCTGTCTGTCTCTCTGTCTGCCTGTCTGTCTGTCTGTCAGCCTGTCTGTCTGTCTGCCTGTCTGCCTGTCTGTCTGTCTGTCTGTCTGTCTGTCTGCCTGTCTGTCAGCCTGTCTGTCTGTCTGTCAGCCTGTCTGTCTGCCTGTCTGTCTGCCTGTCTGTCTGTCTGTCTGTCTGCCTGTCTGTCTGTCAGCCTGTCAGCCTGTCTGTCTGTCTGTCTGTCTGCCTGTCTGTCTGTCAGCCTGTCTGCCTGTCTGTCAGCCTGTCTGTCTGTCTGTCAGCCTGTCTGTCTGCCTGTCTGTCTGCCTGTCTGTCTGTCAGCCTGTCAGCCTGTCTGTCTGTCTGTCAGCCTGTCAGCCTGTCTGTCTGTCTGTCAGCCTGTCAGCCTGTCTGTCTGTCTGCCTGCCTGCCTGCCTGCCTGCCTGCCTGTCTGTCTGTCAACACTGGTCCTCCTCTCTGGATGCAACACTGACGTATTTATTCTTTTAGAGTGTAAACCTGCAACATTGTCACAGACAGTGAGGTCACAGAGTATTATGACAGCGATATATTTGTCATTGTTTTGGCTTGAAACACTGAGTGTGAAGTTAAAGTTCTGATGTCCAGCTGTGGAAGGACCATACTTGGGCTTTTGCATATTTTAGCCTATTTACGAGAAGTCACATATATTTTACATCACAGCTCTTGATTTTGCAAAAACTTGGTTTTTAGTGAAGTGGGACTATTTTGTATCATTCCAGGCAGGTTTCATTCATTATGTAAAGTATGAAAATAAATGAAACTGCATTTCTACACAACAATAACTGACACAAATGAATACACTGTGATGGATTTCACAAGTGAAGCAAGTTTCAAGAGTCTGCTCATTGGTTTTTATATTGGAGGAAAATGAATGGAAACCAATTGCTGCCTGGAACTAATGGAATAAAGTAATTGAATGTATACTGTACGTGATTTGTAACAAAGGAGTTAAAACTTAAAAAAAACACTCTGGTATACTTAAATGTGTTTAGGGTGTTCACATGCGCACTGGGTGAACAATGAAGTGCTTGTAGCCCTTTTGTTAATTTTAGTAATTTATGAAATTACATTCCCCAAACATTTGGATACTTTTGTGGATCCAAACATCATCAAGCTAAAGCCAAAACCTCATCCTCCGCATTTCATTATAAATGTACTTGAGCAGAGAGACAAAAAATCAAAAATGTGTCATTGTGCTACTACAGACTGCACTATTTAGAAACGTCTGATTTTCCACTTGAACACCAATTTCGGGCGCTCAGTTTCTAATGTTGTGAACGCTTGGGTGTCTGGTCACGCTTTTCCTGGGAGAAAAAAGGAGAAACAGGAAGTGCATAAGCTATAACATACATTATCGTATATTCATGCACACACACAAGCACATGAACTGACCAATGCATTTCTCAGTGAACATAAATCCCAGTTCCTCCAGATGAAGTGGAGTGGAAATCGTCACCTGCACCTCCACAGCTTTTTGAAGCTGAAGTTTGGAAATCACGGCACTATGTTTTATTTTTCATGTGACCAGGGAATTAATTTCCTGACTGGACGAAGTCCTGGAAACAGGCAGAAACTGAATGTTTCTGATGTGTTCAGGAGAAGAAGACGCAGTGGAAACGTGAACTCTGATGTTTTCTGAATGCATTCTAAATGTGAGGTCAAGAACAACAGTTTTTGACTTTCAGCTTTCACGCCGTCATTCTCTGCTTTTTCGCTCTGTCCCGCACTGAACAAGATACATTTCGTGTTAAATTGCTTCTCGGCCAAAATGTGTTTTTACTCAACACTCTTTAAGCAGTTTAATCTTATATGTAATTACATGTTTCTAATTAGTTTCCTGCTATAAATATCAGCTATCACACTAAATTTATATTATATATATGTTCCTTATTGTCCTCTCGGCTTTTCAATTCAATTTCCCTTATAATTCAGTGTCTCTTTTCTAATTTGCTGACACTATTTGCTGGTGCAGCAGCGTAATTTCCTTGCGGGGATCATTACAGTTTCCTGGTATCTTTTCTTATCTCACAGTTGTTGTTTTTTGTTTTTTTTTAAATGATTCAGGTTTGTTTTTATTTTCATTAAGCTTCAAAAAAAAAAAAAAAATATGAAAGAGAAAATTGTGAGCGTTCAAGTCAAAATTAGGACGGCAGATCCTGCTCAACCGCAAACCTTTACCTGCCCTCTGTGAGTTTCCGCATACCTGTGGAAAACTTTTGAACATGTCGATAAGGAAACCTGAGTGGAACAAATTGATTTTTGGAAGAAAAAAAACCCGCTTAATGTAGCAAACCTGTTTTTGTGTTCAAGTTGGCACACTGATAAAGAAAAGCACATTGTGATGGTAATAAATGTGAATGAATTACATGCATTACATGCCTGGACACAGGAAACACATTGATTCATCAGAGTGGCACAAATTGGGAGCAGCAATAAAATTCAATGATGTGCCAGAGGTCCAAAGGACTCGTTTGTATATTTGCACACCAGCAGCTGATGAAAACATGCTTACATTATCGTTTCCTCTTTTACCTCCAAATCAGCTCTTTGCATCTTTTCCGAGTACCTTCACTTTAAGCTCATGCACTGCCACTGACCCATCTGTCCGTGTGTGTGTGTGTGTGTGTGTGTGTGTGTGTGCAGGGACGACAGAGAGGGTGTGTCTGATCCAGGGGACGGTGGAGGCGCTGAACGGCGTCCATGACTTCATCGCTGAGAAGGTGAGGGAGATGCCTCAGAGCACCCAGAAGACAGAGCCGGTCAGCATCCTGCAGCCGCAGACCACCGTCAACCCCGACCGCGTCAAACAGGTCAGTCTGTCTCTTCTTTTCTATTCTATTAAACCCAGAGCAACTGAGGCTTTCCCTGTAATTGTGTGTGTGTGTGTGTGTGTGTGTGTGCCAGCTCTGCCTCAAGTGTAGGGTTGTGTGAGGAAGAGAAGGAGGGAGGGGAGGGGAGGGGAGGGTCGTGTTTGCCTTTGGAACGACAAACTGTGTGCGTTTCTGTGGCTGAGTTGTGATTTTCTGTTTGAGTGAAGCTGAATGAGGCAACAACAAAAAAAAAAGAAAAAAAAAAAAAGGGCGGGGGGGCGAAGGGGGGAAAAAGAAAAAGGAAACAAGGGGAAGGGGGGAAGAGACCCGACTTCGAGACTGGGGGTTGGTTTATGGGTCCT
>CM022478.1:4675190-4699176 GCA_011952105.1 Coreoperca whiteheadi | reverse complement strand
GGGCCCCACGAATGTAGTAAAACAAGAGTACACATACACACACACACACACACACACATACACACACACACACACACCAATTTTGTGGGAGAAGTGTCTTAATGAAAAACATGGCACTTCAACTTTCCATCCCATGGACTTCCTGTCGCATTCAGCCTTTTCATCTACTCCTCCCTCTCTCTCTCTCTCTCTCTCTCTCTCTCTCCCTCTCTCTCTCTCTCTCTCTCGGGCTCTACCTGAACCAGTCGTTATGAGCTACAGGGTCGGAGGATGAGATGTTGTTACTGAGCCTACTGAGGAAGTTAGGATTGTCCCCTCTCAGTATTCATAACGTTTCTGTGACGATGTCATGCTATCGTTACAAAATACGCACACGTGTTTGTAGCCACGTGGCGATGTTGCGAAGTCGCACAACTTCACAACTTTGTTACTTCAATAAAGGTGAAATGATGTGATCGTTTTGTCAGAATTTAGCCAGAACAGCTCCCATGAGGCTTTGTCATCACTGTCATTTTGCCATCAGTAAATTGACGGTAGCGGAGAACGTCCACAGATAACCCAGACGTCATGTTACAGCTGTTTAGAAAGAAACTCACAGCAGAAACTTCTGATAAATGACTGGTGGTGTTTCCTCAGTTCACATGAAGCTCATTCCACCGCTGATTGTACAGCTAAATCTCGGAGTGCCAATACCAGCTGTGTAACAGAGGACAATTAGTGCGGCCATTGATTATGATCCCAATCTGTTTAAGTGATTATCATCATTCTCTCTTCATGATTGCTCTCTATTGATGAGTCAGGTCTGGCATTGTTTCCATCTATTGACTGTTCAGTCCTGCTCGACGGTGCATTCGGCCAGGCTTGTGGGCACACAAGCACACACACACACACACACACACACACACACACACATAATGTAGTGGCTTTTAGGAAAATGATAATAGGTTTAAAAAAAAACGGTATAAATAACTATAAGAAGAAATCAGTATGGAAAAATGAGAAGATGACACCTGCTGCAAGTGAAATAAATGTTTTTTTTAAATGTCCCCAGAAGTTTCTGATTTTCCTCCTTGTCTCTGAACTCTGGTGTTGCATTAGTGTTGCATACGTTTTCCCCTGTTGCGATTTCTCGTTCTTTGTCATAAGCAGAATTTGGGGGTGGGGAAGGGGAAGGAGCGCTTCGCCTTTATAGTTTTGAATAATTACAGTTATCAGACTTGTGTAAACACACACACACACACACACACACACACACAGTCCTCAGAGATAGTTTCTTTTTTGCAGAGTACACAATTCTACAGTGTAGCTATGAAGAGAGTTTTATGCATAATTAATCAATACTGGATACCCTCACACATACACACACTGACTCACCCACACTCAATCCTCAAGCCTACACACACTCTGCAGAGTTGAACTCAAACAGGCTTTTTAAGGCTCGTGCCGATAACAGCATGGCATTGTGTTTGCACATATGGTGTCTTGTTCCCTTGTGTTTTCAAAGTTGATGTACTGTTTTAATTGTAATGCTTAAACCTTGCTCTTGATTGTATTCTTGTCAGGCTGGCAAAGTATACTACATGGCCAAAAGTATGCGCACACCCAGAAATTAATTGTTTAACATCTCCTTCCCTGGGCACCCCATTCAGCCTCAGGAGCCTTAGTGAGGTCGATCACTGATGTTGAGCGGTAAGGCTCGTCGCCGGTGTTACAGTACAGGCCTCTCTGCAAGTCAGTCAGGTTTATCCACACCAAACTCAGGTTGTAGTTACCAGGCAACCAGTGGAGGTTCCAGGAAGTTACTGCCCAGAGACAACAAATACTGCAGCACATAACCCCCGTAAAACTGTGACTTTTACCCTTTTTGTACTGATTAAACAAATCAGATATTAACTGGTCTGTTTGTGAGCTTTAGAGGCGCCTGTTGGCAGATTTTGTTACCGCTGGACAGCGCCAGACTAGCTGTTTCCTCTGTTTCCAGTCTTAGTGCTAAGCTAAGCTAACCAGCTGCAGACAGGAGAGGGATATCACTCTTTTCATCTAACTCTCCTCCAGAAAGCAACTATGTGTGGTTACAAAAAAATGGCGAACTATTTCTTTAACAAAACTGAAAATACCAGCGTCAATATACTGTCCCCTGCTTCTCCTCCATATGGACGAAATCGTGAAATCAATACAGTTCAAACAGCAGCTTTCACCTTTCTTCCAATGAGTTAATACTGTACGTGTGCTGTTTCTGGGTTTTTTTTTATTCACTTTGTATATTCTGTATCATGAGCGTCTGAGCCTGAGGCTGACTGACAGTTGAGTAATGCAGTTTTGGATGAGGCGAGCAGCCGCCGGGAGACAAGCAGGCTAATAGCTGCTGATATTTAGACACTTATAATGGAGGACGAATCCCCCTGTTGCTCTTTAGGCTATTTATACCATGTCGGAGAGGCGTCTAAATGGATTTGTGCAGCACTTGACGATACACATCCCATGCACACATGTTCACACACAGAGAAAGAAACCCCCACGCTCAACCCTGCTGGACTCACAGAGGCCTCCCCCAATCGAAGACAGTGCATTCAACCGAGCATCGATCAAACCCAATTTTAAATTCTATCTTATTTTTGGTTAAGATGTATTTTAGGTAGTAGTGCAGCCATAGCAAGCATTCATATTTTGGCCCACTATTGTATAAAAAAAATACAATATATTTTTGACATTGTAATGTGGTGTAAAATGTTTTTTTCTATACTTATGGTGAAATATAAGCAGAACATGAGGTACAAAAGTCTGATTGTGAACATATTTAATTACATCACCTTAAAACGTAACCAGTTACGTCTTTATTAGGGGTATGTTGTTCAGGTGCTTTTGTTTTCCTGCTCCAGCAACTACAGTACAGACACATATCTTGTGCTGCCAAATGTGTTGCCATTGTTTCAGACTCTACGGAGCTTCTGAGATGACATGAGGAAAGAGATAGTTTTATACATTTCCGTTGCACACCAGAAGCTTCGTGAAAACCTTTTTTTTTTTTTACTCATGCAATTTCAGGGGCTCCTTCGATTTTCCTTAGAACTATTTAGTAATGGAAAGGAAGAACAATAAATGTAAATGCAACGTTTTAATGTATACTCTACCTAATTACCGATTAAAAGAAGGGGAAGTTTAACATGTTCAGTTTGTAGTCACCAAGCTCGGAGCACTGTAATGCTCTGACGGTGGGTAACCGAACAAAGTAACACGTTAGCCCAAACACACACAGTTGCACACACACACTCAGACACGTACATTTAAGGCCGGTGGGCTGTCCTGGTAGACCCTGAATGACTTTTTTAAACATGGCTGTGATTATAACCGAACCAACACAATCTCACTTTGATCTGATGAATGGACCTCATATGAAATTGCACACATGTTAACATAAAACACCATCATGCACAAGTGCCCCTGAAAGACGAATTGGTGTCCAGTGCTGCGCAGCCGTTGACTACTATTACTGCAGTCTATTGTTTCGAGTTGTGGATAAAATGTGGTCTTCTTCTTGTCAAGAGTGCGGCTGTTGCAGCATGTGTCTGTTGGCCTTACTGGTTAACCCCTGGGACTGGGCGAGAGAGAGAGAAGGAGGATAAGAGAAAGAGAAGGGATGCTTGAAGGGTGTTTTGGAGGTTGGGAAAAAGAGTTGGAACGAGAGGCTGGGAGGAGGAGGGAGAAACGGAGAGTATGGAAGAAGATGACATAAAGATAGATAGAGAGAGAGGGGGGACGAACAGAGCCAGAAAAACGAGAGTCAGGCCGGCTGAGTGGGTGACTGAAAGCTGGAAGCAGATCTGAACTCTTGTTAGCCGACAGCTGCAGATTGACGGAGAGCTTCGCTGGAAGAAGCAGCTGCTGACAGAATGAAAAACAGAGCAGCAACGACACCGACAGACGACACGCCGCCTTTCAAGGCCACATAACAGGACAGCAGACGAGCTGTGATGATTCGTGAGCTGAATAATTTCTTTTATGAGCTCTAATGAGGTCTGACATGACATATAGATGAAGAGAATTTATTGAGGGATTTTGTTACTTTTATTATTGTTTGCTGTTGTTTCCACCCCCCCAAGTACACTCTTGTAAAACATCACACCACTGTGTTCGCACTGTCGCACGTTCTAATGTTACGCAAGTTAGATATTCGTATTTTAGTGCACTCAAAAAATTGTTGGGGACTGTATTACCTGTGCAAAGTTTGGAATGCTACAGTCCCGAATGATAAACTGGACGTCAGTGTTCCAACAGTGCTGATAACTCCCATAATGCACTGCTAACTGTGATTTTTGGTACTTAGTTTGATTGCTGTTTGTTTATTTTTATTGTAATATAGTGATACATGAGCATAATGCGACAGATCATAGTTTTTTATAACTTAAGCTAATTTGCCATTAATTTGTGTTTGTCCCTAAAATTTGAAGCCAGTGGAATGTTTCCAGGTGCAGTTCCTATAATGGCCACCAGATGTCGCCTCAATACAAACACAAAATTCAAATACATAGTTATTTTTCACAAAACATGAGGGTCTCAATAGCTAATTACACTTGTTCTAATATGTCTGTGGTGCAGATTTTCAAATCTATTGTTGTATTAAGCTGATATTGACACTATTTACTATTATAGTTAGTAAAGTAAGTTACCGGAAGAAAAACAATAATTTTCCTATCAAAAAAGAAAAGTCAAGCAATAAAATGCACTCATGCTCAATTCAATACACTTTTGCTGCTGCAGCCTCACTTGGTCTGGCATGACCAGTAGCTTATGATGATTATTGTGTTCTAACTTTAGATGGATATTTAAACTGACAATATGTACTGACGTACTTTAAGTGTAACAGTTTGCCCTTGCCCTTTGAGTCTTCTCTACTTGTGCTACTACAGCACTACGTTTCAGCATGCCAGGGAAAAACATTTGAATTGTTTTATGACAAACGTAAAACACCTAACTGACTCAGGAGGATCTTGAAAAATGATGATGATCATCATCCTGTGGAACAGCTGCCGCTTGCGACCACAGTGGCAGCTGCTCAGCAAAAGTCTCCCTTTACTGTCAGGGCAATATGTTTTGGGCCGTTCGTGAGTTTCGCAGCCTATTGCATGGCCACCGTAGCAGTTCATTGATCCACCCACCTCAAGTAGCCAAAATTTGAATATTTTGGCTTCAACCAACTGACAAGTTGAGGGCAAACAATAAAACCCAAATTCTAACCTGGTGGTGATGTCACAGACACCACATCCATGTTTTGTGCAGTCTTAGGTAGTGTTAGGTAACTAAAAAAGGTAACTTTTTTAGGTGTATTTTTGCGTACTGTAAATTCAGTCTTTGAAGCAAAGCAGCACATAAACATCAGCGATTGTTACATAAAAGTCAAAGCACTCTGGAGACCTCCCCTACTGTGTTTATGTGTGATGTAGTGAAGCATCACCTACTTACCGCATCAATATTGTATTCATATTGGCAGTAAAGCATGCCCTCCCCTCCGTTATTGTTGCATTATTGTGTTTGGAAGTGATCTGCGGAGCCGGAGCTGCGTCCCCTGTGAGATCAGCTGTAAATGGCCTGTGGTTTTGTTGTGGTATTATTCTGGGGCTATTTTTGGCCCGGGCTGGTCCGCACTGGCATTTATTCAGACTGAAACCTGCAGCGGCCCTTTGACGTTGTTTAATGACAACAGCCTTCAACGGTGAACACACGCGCACGCACATCCACTGGAGTCGGGTTGTTTTCCTGGCCGCTCCCTCCAGTCACTTCCTGTGGGAGAAAGGGGCCATTTCCTGTGACCTTTCACCTCCGTCCTGAACACCTGTTTCCTACTTCCTGTTATTGCCTCGCTACACAGGAAGTTTGCCATGGATGGAAAACGTAGAGTCTGGCTCACTTTGTGTCAGATGATGAAGAGGTGGGAGTGTAAGACTCTGAGCTTAGCTGGCAAGAGAGAAATAATTCAGCTACAGCCAAAAACTGCGTCAAACACACGAACAGTAAGGATAAGTTCTGTGTTGTTGTTGCTGTTAAATTAATGAATTAAAGAATAGGGTTGGGGTTTGAGAGCATTTCATCCAATCTGACAAATCGGGATATTATAGTATTCCTATATCATCAACAAATCCCATCAGGTCCGTCTATACTCTGCACGTGCTTGCTCAAACGTTTCAAAGAAGTTGCAATACCGGATGTTTACTTTACATTCAGCGTCAAAAGGAAATATTCTAGATGTGTTGTGCGTCAACGTGAAGTCTGCCCTCATGCCCAAAATTCAACTGGACATGTTTGGTATCTCTGGAAACTTTGGCGCCTCCATTAAAGTTTTGTGGGTTCGAACAAGTCTTGGCGGCACAAAATGCATGTAATGATGGAGCCAGCGGAGGGTCTAGCCGATTAAAGGAAACACAGGTCAGCTGTAACCAAAAAGTGGTTCATGCTCTGAAGTGGCAACTGACAGTCGTTCATTAATGCATTCATTTCTATTTTCTATTTTTTTGATTCGAGCAGCTGTATTTTGAATTATTGAACCACAAATGTATTTTGTTTTTGCCATCCAAACAGTATTTTGAAATGCACTTGCTTCTTTGGCTATATTTGCACTTTAACCTAAGGCAAGTAAATCACATGCAGTAAAATTATGTAATTTGATGTTGTACTTGTGCAGCCACCTTTATGAGGACCGATTTGCGTTTTAGACCTTGGGAGTAAAGACATTTTTGGAAAGTGAGGACATTTTGGCCGGTCCTCACTTTTCAAGAGACTTTCAAGGGGCTGTTTGAGGGTTAAGACTTGGTTTTAGGGTTTTGTTTGGAATTAGGTTTAGGTTAGGGTTAGGCTAAGGGCTGGGGTTAGGCATTTAGTTCTTATGGTCAAGGTTAGGGTAAGGGGCTGGGGAATGCATTATGCCAATGAGAGTCCTCACAAGTATAGAAGTGCAAGGTTATGTGTTTGTGTGTGTGTGTGTGTGTGTGTGGGAGAGAGTGTGTACATCTACAAGCACATGATGACAAGTTTAATGTTATCAGGAGGGGGAAACCTGTGCAGGATCTCGCTTATCACTTTAACTGCAGCATCACAGGCCAGCCCTAATGTGTATGTGCCATGTGCATCTCTGCGCACATAGAGTATATATCGTGTGTATTCATGTGTGTATGCATAACAGGAACAGAATGCCCCCTGATTAACAAGTCAGAAATGGCCCTGAAATCTTCGTGTGTCTGTGTGAGTGATAGAAAATGTTGTATAAGCCCTATATATACAAGTGTACGTGAATTTATTTGTAAAAGTGGGCGGGTGTGCCTGTATACATGAATGTTATGTTATATAAACATTTCTGTCCAAGTGAACACTATATCCCCTCGCTGTCAGTCATTGTGCCCTTCTGTCCTGCAGTTATTTTTAACCTGCCGGGGGGGGGGTTCTGTGCTCCTGGACAGGCCGGAGAATGACAGGAGAAAGACGGGAGAGAGACGGAAAAAGTGGGATGTCACAGACGGATCGAGATAGACCGGGTGATGAGGGAGAGACAGAGAGAGCGAGCGAGGTAGAGGCAGAGAGGGAGAGAGAGAGGTGACTAAGCCTGTAGATCAGGGGGAGGCAGATTAAGCTAAAGTCCCCTGCTTAAGACTTCAAAGTTCAAACCCCAGCAGCCTCAACAGTTGTCCGCTCTCCTCCACTCGCTGTGTGTGTGCGTGTGTGTGTGCGTGTGTGTGTGTGTGCGTACATGTAGGAGTGCACGTACATCTCAGACAACATGTGTGTACTGTTTTGTGCATGTGTTTATCTGTTTACATTTGCATTACAAAAGTGGGACTGTACGCACCTTTTTCACACAAGTACGAGTGAAATTGTGAGCTCATGTGTCTTTGTGTGTGCGCATCATTGTCCTGTGTGTGTGTGTGTGTGTGTGTGTGTGTGTGTGTGTGTGCGCGCGTGTGCGTGTGTGTCTCGGCCTCCAGTGACAACACTGACTGGCGTCCTTGTGAGCTGGATGGAACGCAACACAAAGTTTGGACGAGAAGACAACTCGTCATTACCACCATGACAGCTCTGACATAGTGAGAGACCGAAGAAGAAAGGAAGGAGAGAATGGAAAGATAGAGGGATGAAGGAGTGATGATGAAGAAGAGGGAGATATCAGAGGGAAAGAGAAGGGAAGACGGAGAGAGTTTTGACTTCCAGCAAGCAGTTATGTGCTTTAGTTCTCTGAGAATAGAGTAACCAAATGTTGACTATTCCGAATTTATTAGTACGGAACAGGTTGCGGGATTAAAGGGTTTTTTTTGCTTTGACCTATTAGAATAAACGTCTTTAGGAATTTGCAGACACATACCACCGTGCTAGAATGTGTTAAAATAAAAGACTAATTCATCTGAATGCTTGAAAGGATGATAATCAATGTGCACTTTAAAGGTTTGCATGCAGGAAAGGATAAGAAATCTTATCTCACACAATAGAAAATATGAATCTTTTTATTTGCATGCATTCTCTCTGGCATGCAAACCTTACAAATATTTCATACAATTTAAATGAATTTACAGATTCTTTTTCTTACTCTTTGGGATGGGGTGATGCACAAGCAAAAGTCTCAAGTGAAAACCATAACACAAGCCTGATTCAAACTCACGATTCAAGTTACTGTTTTCCAGCTCATGGTGGCCCCATTTTAAACGAATATGAAGGTGAATAAGCTTGCAGAGAAAACTCTTCGGAATATAATAACGATTTATCATGTCGGGCCTGTGCCATTAATTATTCAACATATGAATTTCGATTTCTGTTTATCACATAAATGTCTTCACCAGCTGAAACATTTCCAGCTTCGAGTGAATGGAAAAATCTTTACCGTCAAAACACTCGGAAGGTGTTACTGAATTCAGCTTTTTCTGCTCAGATTTGTGTTGAATGCAGACAGAAAGGACGCCTGAGAGGCAGCGGGCTGAAGCTGTGCGTTAATACATCTGCACGTCAAGGTTAAACCCTGACAAACTACCACAACCGTGTGTGTGGATGTGTGTGTGTGTGTGTGTGTGTGTGTGTGTGTCTTGACATGGTTGCCTGTTTCTTCGTTTGTTAAACGAGACATTGTTCTCTCAGATTTCCATGCTTCGGTGACCTCAGCACCCTGTTCCTTATCACTACTACTTGTCTATGCAACACGCACACACACACACACACACACACACACACACACACACACACACACACACACACGTATACACATTTACAGATACACAAAATGCCTTACATGCTTTGGTTGATTAAGCAAAGCAAACATTTGCCCCCCATGGCCTCGCTGTCTGTATCTGTTTAAAGGCTGTGAGGAAAAAGGGCAACATCAGGACAATGGAAAGACTTTGGGGCCAACTTTTTTAGGCAGCTACTGCATGCTCAGTCTTCTCAATTGCTTGAGGACACTTAATTCAGTTGCAACAGTTGAATGTTTTTAAAATTGTATCTTGACTTTTGCTCCCTGTAGTTGCCACGGTTGTTTCTCAACATGATGACAGTAAAGACATGGTTGACATGGTTTGGGGCAAAGTAGGCGAGGTGGAGGCCCCATAAAAGCTGTAAATATAATAACTGCCAGGACTTATCAATTATCCATTTCTAATTCCCTACCATTCGGTGCAGAAGGTTTATTTTTGTAAGAAATATCTGATGAGAATCAGCTGAGCCAGGCAGCGGGGAAGCTGGACCAATCAGTGAGCTGAACGGAGTTGTGCTGATAATGTTGAAGAATAGTGTGGTATTAAAATGGACACATAGAGGTCTGGTTTGTTCGTTCATTTAAATACGAGGTTTACTGGACAAGAGAGACACCATGTGAGAGTCTTTGTATCTGCCTGCTGAGTGCAGGGAGGATGCCGTAAGGTCACAGAAGTATATGGAGAGAGTACATCTGCATACAAGGAAGTCAACTTTCTCCAGATGATGGTGATGACAAGCAGCTGCGCTGTATTTTGAACACGAATTGAATTTGAATTTGCTGCACAGCAAGTGCAGTTTAAGGTTGAGCCGAGCTCCTGCAAAGTCATTTAAATCTACTCCCACTGACGACATCCTAACCCAAAAGAATTCCACGGGAAGCTCGTCAGATCATGATGAGCAGAGCCACATTTGTGGGCCGACTGGAAGAGGCTTTTAAATTGCTGCAAACCCTAAAAGACTCATTAGTCTGTGTTTTAGTGTCCCACAGTGGTCTAACTTTTGTTTCAGAGGCCGTTCGAGTAGAAATCCCTGAATGTCTTTTGTCTTTTTTTGTCATAAAAAAAGTTAGATTTAAAGATCGTTGGCTCAACTATTAGCGGTTTGACAGTTTTGGCATTCATAAACCCCCAACAGTCAAATTCTGAACTTGTTCCAAGTTTCTCACGAATCAGATCACCCCACTCTGCTGTTGACATTGATTTGGACTTATCTGCTAAGCTGGCATCCCTGCTGAAGTCAACACTTCCTATCCCTGCTCCTTCACACTGTTCGCCTGAGTGTATTCATGAACAGGAGATTGGCTTTGACCTTCGACCTCAGCCCAGCAGCTGCAGCAACAGGACGTTCTACTCAGCAGCTGGATGGAATCCAAACTCTGCTCTCCTCTGTGAAAAAGGCCATCCCAGCAGATATAAAGCTCTTCAAGGAGAAAAAAATAAATAAAACAAAAAGGGAGACACCAGATGAGAAAATGTAGGCGCAAACATGAAAGAGCCGTCACTGTAGGAGCGATTGCCTGCATGCTGCCAACTGTCACGTAATCTTCTTCTTTGTGGCGGCTCCGCAGAGAGGTTCTGGGAGCAAAGGATTATGGGTAGGTACGAGGCTGCCTGGCTGAGTCGGCCATTAGAGTGAGTCGAAACCAATAGCATCAGCTAAATAAAACCATGCAGGATGAGGATGGTGATTTCACATTAAAAGGCCCTTCTGACCGGGGACGGATTGCGTGTGTGTTTGACCTTGTACGAAGAGGTTTTTATTTATTGAACACAGCGAATGGGAAGCGAAAGGGAATGAAGTAATGAAAGGTTTAAATGCACCGGAAGATTGTAGCAGTAAAACGTTATGATGCAACACGTGGGGAAGGACAAAGAGAACGTAGATTTACAAGCGTATATGTGGAAAGACAGGCCTTAAACCTCTTTAAAGCTGCAAAAAAAAACTGATGGAAGGAGAGAAAAGCGACAACATGTAAAGAGAGAAACGTGAGGAAAGAAAGCAGAGCAGGCGGAGGAGGAGTGGAGGCGAACGGAGAACCTCATTAGCAGAGAATCAGTTGGATATAAAGATGGTAGCTAAGATCATTAGGGCCAGGGGGGCTCAGACATCGCTGTACACCACTGTTTATCCTCCTACTTCTACACCAACACTGTGCATGTGCGTGTGTGTGTGTGTGTGTGAGAATTTTTAAGTGCGGAATGCAGAGGATGAAAGTGTTCATGGGTAAAATGTTTTTGGCTCCCGCCCTCGCTCTCTCGCTGCTTGTCACTTTGTTCTTTTTATCCCTCGTCTCCATTTTTACCCCCACCGCCCGCTCATCTCCTTACCGCAAAAACAAGCGTCCTGAAAATGTTGCCAGTCAGAAACAGAAACAGGCTGGAACATTTTCAGATGCAAAATTAGACTTGTGAATGAAATTTAAGCCAGTGACGAATGCCAAGGAGCGGTATTTTTTTTGGCTTGCAAACAGCTCAAACTGATGTCCTGCTATAAGCACAGAATGGGGATCGAGGTGAAAAGAGGAGTGTCTTTACAAATGCTTCCATCATTATGAGGCTTCTTTCCGAACTACACCCAAAAATGGGATCATTAGTTCATTTATTTTAGTAACTAGTGTGAATGTTCATCATCCATTCAGAGTAGGGAAAGGGAAATCGGTCAAAACAGTATGCTGTATCTAAATGATATTCATAAAAAGGTTTACCAGGGCGCTACAAAACGTAATGATTTAAAGCGGGAATGAGTTATCCTTTTTAAACAAAACCAAGTCATTAACAATCATCCACCATACTGCAGTGGTTGCTATAGTGTTAAGATGGAGAAACTGGAGGAATGATATACAGTACAAGGGTGTCTGACATTCTGATCATTACCTCTCCGGGGGTTACATTTGTGGTCCAATTTGTTTGTTAGTTAGTTAGCAGGATATCTAAAAAATCTGCAGATTTTTAATGAAGTCTGGTGGAAACGTAGGCCAGCAACAAGTGATTCATTTATTGGTGCAAAAGACAGAAATATGCATACACATTCTCTTTGACGGGAATGTAAAGCCCTGCGTACGCATAGTTCTCTTTTATAAATCTCGATCATTGTAGAACTAGGCAGCCACTCGCACTCCCACAGTTGACCATAAATGAGTGTAAACACGCCCTTAATCAACCGAATATCAGAATCAGAAATACAGTACTTGATTAATCCCCGAGGGGAAACTCTTTGTAACTGCAGCTCACGATCACGTCAGTGCACAACAAGAATAGAAGTACCCAGCGAGGATCTGATATTTTCACTATTTTCCCATAAACACCCTGCATCAAAATCAATGATCAGTCATTAAAATAATAAACGCAGAGGACTGTGCAGGGGCAGGAGCTCTGAGTGATATCAAATCGTGATGCTATGCCATATTGTGCTCATGTTTTAAGTGGCTAACCACTCTCCAAATGAATGGATGACGTTACTTATTGAAGGTTTTGGTTTTCGACATTTGAACACTTCGGTCTCATGTGGCCTAATGCATAACAGTGTAACACAGGTCATTGGTTTGTAATCACTTTAAATATTTTCCATAGGATTATATAAATCAATATCAGAAAAAGATTCTTAAGGATATTTTTCAAATTATCTCAAGTGCTAGTGTAAGGAGCCAATCCTGAGAGCTCAACAGAAAATTAGAGTCGCCCCACCCCAGCATAGTTCACACTTTGTTAGCACTTTGCTCTTCTCGCTAATCTACACAGGACGGCAGATTGTAGCCGCAGCTCTGATAGCAGCAGGACGTAAACAGACGTGCTGAGGGAGTCTCGCTGCGTGCGTGCGTCACAGTAACAACCCCAATCAATAGAAACGCACCCCAAACTCGTTCTGAGAGAAAAGATGAATGAACAAAAGGAAAGAAGTCGCACCTGTTAATCCTACAGAGAGACGACTCACAAACAAACGCGCACAGGGGAACGCTGTTCTCTAATATTTAACTCGGGGCAGGGAGAAGTGAATATTTGACGCTGTCTGCAGGTTTGAAGGCACTCGTGTTATCAGCTCCCTCCTGCATGCCTCTTACTAATTTTCTATTTCTATGTAAATTCATCTTCCGCCTCGCAGAAAGCCGCGGGCCAGAGAGCGAGCAGCGGAATGCTGTGTGGCAACAAGCCGCTGCATCGAGATGCTGTTCGGCTTAAAGCTGCAGAAAACAGAGGGAGGGAGGTGGGGCAGAGGAGAGGGTGAGATTGGGGAAGTAATTGGAAGGGCCTTCGCATTTTTCTATTGTAAGTTGAATTGATCCCTCTCTCTTAGGGTTTTTCGTTTTCCTTCTCTTCCTTTATTTCTCTCTGCATGGAAAAGACAGAAAACAAAAAAGATAGCGCGTCTCATCCTCTATTCTCTCAGTTTGTTGAACCGTTCACCCGCTCCCTCCCTCCCTCCCTCTCTCTCCCTCTCTCTCTCTCTCTCGCTCGCTCTCTAATATTATTGTGCTCTTTTCTTTATCAAGGCCAAGTCTTTCTATCTCTTCAGCCCTCCCTCCCCCTGTTTCTCCAGCCCACACTCTCCCTTTCTGCCCTCAATATGAATATTCGACGTTCAGACAGACAACAGAGAGCAGTGCTGGTTTTGTCAAGAGTCGCTCTGCAGAGAGTGGGATCAGTGCTTAGAGGAGAAAGCGCGGCACTCGTACGCACACCCACATGTATTTGCTAGGCGGCTAATGTGCAGCAGAAGTCGATCTCCTGTAGGTGTCCTTGTTTGTGAAAAACAACAATGCAGAAATGATTTCTATAATTGTGTTTGCACTGAAAGGCAAACTAATGGATGTTGCTGCGACAAGTTGCGGCAGAAGTTTTTTTTTTGTGCGTGTGTGTGAAATGTTGACAGTCTCTTGGCTTCCTGTGGTCGGTTTCCATTCAGCAGAGGGATGCTTTCATTGTGCATGGAGCTCGGTGCTGCAGTGGAGTGTGATGCGTCACTCACTGCCTACGTCAACGGCGCAACAGTGAACCTTTCACGCACCAGGTTCATTCAGACCTCAGATCAGATATTCAGACATCAGATCTGGACATAACTTGGGAATATTCGGTGCTTAGACTACTGTGCAATACACCCTGTTTTAAATTTAATTGGTGATACTTATTTATACTTCTAGTACAGCTGTGCAATATCCTCCGTCCCATTATATATTGTTTATAAACTACACGCAACTTGCCAGCTCATGAGCTATTACTTTATACTGTAATATTAACCTCAATCAGTTAACCCACTTTGTAGATTACACTTATTTAATTTTACATTTTTACTTATACCCACTTAACTGTATTATAGTGTATTATATTACTGCTTTTTGCTTTTTGCCTTGCGTAGTACTTCCTTTCTTGTGTGCACTGACGTGACAGTGAGCTGCTGTTACAAAGAGTTTCCCCTCGGGGATTAATAAAGTATTTCTGATTCTGATTCTGAGATCTGTGTTTGTCTGTCATCTGATGGAATTGGGAAATATAGACATTACGGATCAACTTCAGTGGGTTTGTTAAAGTGTTGTAACACAATCCACAGAAATGTGTGCATAATAATAATAATAATAATAATATTAAAATGTATTTTGGAATCAAAAGTATAATTTTTTATGACTTTGACTTGCCCTGGTTGGACAGCTTGGCAAAATAAACATTTAAACATGTCATAAAAGATTAGTCAGCTCGTTGTTTTATTTTTTTATCAAGAAAAATAAACTGTTTCCAGCTTCTCAAGTGTTTTATATCATTTTAAATGGTGATTTTTCACAATTTTCTGACATTTTGCAGACTAACATTTCAATAAATTAATTGTAAAAAATAATCAACAGATTAATCACTAATAAAAAACATCATTAGTTGCACCTCGATTGCATGCTTAGGTGGATATGCTGCATTCGAATCACTTTCGGTTAATGGCATCAGATAACTGCAGTGCATCATTCATTGACTGATGCAGAAATACTATATATGGTTTTATATATAATGAACAATAGTATAATAACGAAAATACATAAATAGATATGCGACATGAAATACACTGCGTCGGGTTTGGACATGGTCTGTGTGTGTATGTGTATGTGTGTGTCATCGCCTCCCTCCCTTTCACTACCCTTTGAATGCTGGAGCTGTGTTTCCATGGCAACGCTGACCCCTGGGAGTCAAAGTTATTTTTTTTTTCCACACAAGTAGCCTCTTTAGAATTCCTCTCTCTCTCTCTCTCTCTCTCTCTCTCTCTCATCCATCCTTCCCTCCCACTCTATTTACCTCTCTCTACCTCTTCATCTCCTGTTCTCTCAACAACTTCATCTCTTTCGCCTCTTTTCTCTCCGTTATGTACCAAAGAAATGAAAAAAAAATCACTCTTTATTAATTGTGCGTTCAGGTGGTGGAGATTCTGTCATTGCGCAGTTCATAATCTTGTATGTCCATCTCAGATCTTCCTCCTTCAGGACACACACACACACACACACACACACACAAAGAGTACATCAGGAACCCTTTATTTCTCACTCTCTCTGTATTCAAACATGGTCCAGTCTCTCTCTGCGTCTTTTCTCTGGCTCTCTTTGGGTCCCGTCCTTGTAGAGGACACCTCTGAAAAGCAGTTCCTGACAAAGTCCTTTTCAGCGCTAAAGTTACCTTCAAAGTCTACTCCCAAGCAGAGCGGCGTGTGCACCGTTTTACTGTGTTTTGCATGACAAAAGAAAGATTTTTCGTCACCATTGTTTAGTTCTTCATTTTCTCATTGCACTGCGTATTTCGAATTCAAGAGGGGTTGTTGTCGTGGATGTTTAATCTCAACATCACAGGTGTGACATTGTCTTTTTTTTTTTTGTCACTCTCTCTTGAACACAACAAGTCTGTAACACTGACTTTACCTTGCCTCTGCTCCTTCTTCTACATCTTCCTTTCATGACTTTAGTTGATTTAATTGTCCAATCAAAAAAGGGACACATCTCTCACTTGTATTTCTCCGTTCAGGTAATTTCATGTGATGTACATGTGCTTGCTTATATTTTGTCACATAGCAGTAACCTATGATTTTTTTTCTCTCTTTTTCTTCTTTTTCTACGACCTCCCTGCCCCGCCTTGCTGCCCCTCCCACCAGGCCAAGCTGATCGTCCCCAACAGCACAGCAGGGCTGATCATCGGTAAAGGTGGCGCTACAGTCAAGGCGGTGATGGAGCAATCCGGGGCGTGGGTCCAGCTATCCCAAAAACCCGAGGGCATCAACCTGCAGGAACGCGTGGTCACCATCAGCGGGGAGCCCGAGCAGAACCGCAAAGCCGTGGAGATCATCGTCCAGAAGATCCAGGAGGATCCGCAGAGCTCCTCCTGCCTCAACATCTCTTACTCCAATATCACAGGGCCCGTCGCCAACTCTAACCCCACTGGCTCCCCGTACGCCAACTCAACCGAAGTCATGCCGGCCGCGGCAGCCGCTGCAGCAGCCACAGCTTCCTCTCTGCTCGGCCAAGCCAGCCTGGCTGGGGTCGGGACCTTCCCGACCACCATGTCCAGCCTCTCAGGCAACGACCTGCTGGCCATCACTTCTGCCCTCAACACGCTGGCCAGCTACGGCTACAACACCAACTCCCTGGGCCTGGGGCTGAACCCCGCTGCAGCCTCAGGGGTGTTAGCTGCTGTAGCAGCTAATGCTAACCCAGCAGCAGCTGCAGCAGCTAATTTGTTAGCATCCTACGCCAGCGATGCAACCACCAGCGCAGCTCACCAAGCGGCTGGTCTCGGAGGCTTCTCACTGGGGTCCCTGGCTGCCGCTACAGGGGCCACCAATGGCTACTTAAGCGCTGCATCGCCACTGGTGGCATCATCTCTACTGGCCACAGAGAAGCTAGCAGAAGGAGCAAAGGAAGTGGTCGAGATCGCCGTGCCAGAAAACCTGGTGGGAGCCATCTTGGGGAAAGGAGGGAAGACGCTAGTGGAGTACCAGGAGCTGACCGGTGCCAGGATCCAGATCTCCAAGAAAGGCGAGTTCATCCCTGGAACTCGGAACAGGAAGGTGACGATCACGGGTTCCCAGGCCGCCACGCAGGCTGCACAGTACCTGATCAGCCAGCGAATCACCTACGAGCAGGGGGTACGCGCCACCAACCCACAGAAGGTGGGCTAAACCTGACAGCCAATGAGAAACGAGGAGGAAAAGAGGAAAAAAAAAAGAGTGGGGGCTTGGGGGAGGAGTATAAAAAAGTGAGAGTGAGAATGGAAAAAGGAGAGGAGAGCAAGAATGTCAGAAGGAATCGTCCACGCCGTTTCCTTCTGCGTGTTTTCAGTATTCTCTATTAAAAAAAAGTTTTGATGCGAAGCAAAAATGTGCTGAGAAGACGAGGAGGGAGAGGAGCGAGTTACCACGCTGAAAAACCAAGAAAAAAATGTGTAACGTGTAAATAAGGTTTTATTACTTAACGTCTTGACCTTTCGGGATTTTTTATTGTTTTGTTTTATTGTTTTGTTTAGTAAATTAAGCTGTCTGTTTGTTCGTTTGTGAATTGTGTGGACAAAGCTGAATGCCATGTAGACAGGCCAACTGCCTGAGATGCTACAGGAAGTGGGGGGAGGGAGGGAAGGGCATGGGCGCGGAGGGGGGGGGAGGGTTTGCGTTTACAGGGTATTACCCTCCACCCCCCCCCAATGCAAAATCCCTTATGGAAACAACCTTTCTCCCTCCCTCCTCCTGTAGCCCACACCCATCACCCTCTCATAGGGTTTTTGTTTTTCTTTTTGTTTTGATTTGCCCCTCAGCCCCTTGCCCCGCCTCCTCCCAAAGCCCCTCTCACTACTTGCCCCCAGACTTGCCCCCCGCCCCGCCCCCCACACCCCTCTCTTTTATAAGGGTTTTATAATGAGCAAGACTGCAAACTTCAGCCTGGTGTGTGAGAGAAGAAACGTCCTCGACTAACCCCAACACCTTTTACTCTCTCCCCTGCCTATGATCTCACCTCCCCCCTCCTCCCCTCTTTCTGGGAGATGAAGGAAGGGTGAGGTGAAATTGGGGAGGGGTGTGGGGGTAGAGAATCAGTTGGGCGTTTCTTCTTGGGCGTCCCCACCCCCCCCACCCCCTTCTCCCCACTGTGTACCCTGTGATGTATCCCACAAGCAGTGCAGCGCTGCGGGGGTGTTACGGCACGTAGCACCCCCCCATACGCAGCTCTAGTGTTTGAGATAGAATGCCGAGGCGCACGCTGATGACCTCACGTAGTGCGAAGCCTAGAAACGACGAGAGTGATACTGTGCAAGCTGCGGCAAACACACAGGATCTATTGCATTTTTTGCAGTCTGCTGTGATAATTCTGTTAATGATATTGCCATGATTATTACACTAGGAATCATCACCATCGTCATTATTTATTAATGAGTTCACCCATAAAAAGCTCAGTTGTTTCTTTTTTTTTTATCTGTGAATTCAGGTTGACATGAATGTAAATGAGACTATTTTTGATTTAAATCTTGTTTTAATTTAAGTGGAGATGAATAGTAATGTCACATAGTGTAATATATGTCTTATTTAAGTCCAGTGAGAAAGCCGCCCCAGGCATTAAGATCATTACAGTGAAGGATCACCTTATATATCCAGTCAAAGAGCAGAACAAGGAACGCACACTCACATGTACACACACGTACACACTGAAACTAAATACTATGATGCCATATTTGGTGCTAGAAAAGGGAATTCACCATATCTATGATGCAGACTGCAGTGAGACCTCTAGATTCGCAAGAAAATATCTGTAAACCACTCACACCACAGGCTGCAGTGCAGCGTCTTAGCAGCTATATGAACCTTAAGCGCCTGGTTACCATGCTTGGCTATCCTAGCTCATGCTCCAAAATATCACTGCTGTTCTATATCTGAAATAAAATGCCCTGTTACAGTTTGCCTACAATGTACAATTGTAACCAAAATGAATATTTGAGGTCAACTGAGACTAGTTCGCAGATGAACTGCTACTGCTCAGCCTGTGGTCTTCCAAGCCTTTAGATAATCCCAAACCACAGGCTAGATCAAGCAAGAGCACTTGAGACTCACAACGTACTACTGAGAAATGCAAACATTGAGTAAGACGAAACACTGAAGCATGACAGGGGAACATTGTTCGTCCGGGTTCCACTGCTAAATCTGCGAGTCTCGCCAGTAGATTTGATATTTTAAGGCAGCGTGCATATCGGTAAAGGAGATAAATAGCCTCACCGCTGATCTTTGCCCTTATCAAGCAACCGTCCGACTGCCGACGAGGTAAAGGGCAGACATGAGAGATTTTCAACATACGTCCAGAGAGTTGAGCTCGCTTCTGCCTCTGACAAACTGCAGGTCTACCATGGCAACAGGTTTACTGCCCACTGTAGACCCCAGGAGGCTGCTGAAGATGCTATTGTTTCTTTTGTGGTTAATTTTTTTTTGTTTGTGTCGTGCTGTTTTTTTACAATCGGAGTACACTGAATTTTTGTCTTAATGCACTGTGAAGCAAAGGGAGCGGTTCTCTCGGCCTGTGAGGTCAGGGATGTGTGCTGTAAACGGCATCGTGGTTGGATGGTTTTTGTATGGCAGGGAAGAAATAACGCATATATGAAATGTATGTAGAATGCATATGAAAAATCTTCACCAGAAATGCACGCCATAGCTGAATACTTAAGGTGGAGAAAGAGACTAGTTCGATGAAGAGGATCAATCGATTGTGGTCCCGAGTTGAGATCAATTAGATTCTACTTACCTGTTGTCTTGGAAAAGTGTTTTGTAATTAAGAGGGTGGGATGTTGGGGGAGTGTTAGGTGTCCAGTAGCAGATTAAAGAGACTGGAACAAATTCTAAATTCACTTTTCTATGGCAGCTGTGTCTTTTTCATAAACAGTTGAGATTGATAATGTACTGTGCATCCAATGGGCAAATCCCTGGACAAATACTTAAGTCCAACAGGAGTCGAAGTGTGACGGAATATAAAATGCCAAAAATGAGGAGGGGGGTGCATTTGATTTATTGACCTAAACAGCCTGGTGAGGGGAAGGAACTCCTCTAAGATAAAAAAAAAAAACAAAGATAAAAAATAACTTTTGGATTCTTTTTAAACCAATCCGACCCAAAATCCTCCACTGTGCTATCGAATGTGTCACTCTCTGTTGGAGCGCCAGTGAGGGTTTATCTCCACAGCTTGGTAAGGAGGCTTCTTTACTCCCATTTAACACCATCCACACTATCCTCACCCTCCCTCCCACCCGTCCTCAGTCCTCCAGTGCACTCCCATCCTGACACCCCCTCTCCTCCAACCACATCGCTCCATGGGTGACTATGTCTGGTGTTACGATCAATGCATGTCTGCTGCTTACCCTGACAAACACCACAGATTGAGTCTCTCTTCTCTTTGCCTCCTCGGGCGGCTGAGGCTCAGAGACCCCCTGATGCACCACCATCAGAAAACGACCATACCTGCAGAGGAAGTCGTAGTTGAGGCTGTCAGGGCACAGTGCGCAAACACTCTTATCTGTAGTTTGGATCAGCGCGTTTTATTTTATGACACTGAAGAGAAACATTGCTCATCATCTCGAATACCTTGACGCACAAACATAAAACATACACATATCGTGAGGGAATATTTTGTCATTGATGGGGTTTGACTGGATTTATATTAGATATTTTGTGGCAAAAACCTCATAAGACCATGGGAAAATGCTGTGCTTTTGTTCCACTGTAGAACTGAACTGTGCTGTAAACTGATTTTCTATTTTATTTAATGCATGTTAATTCAGGATTGAGCAGGTAGACTGCTGCTCTTTTTATCATTTATTAAGCAAAAATGGCAAACATTTTCTGATTACAGCTTTCCAAATGAAAGGATTTGGTCCTTTTATATCATTGTAATTTGAATATGTTTGGGTTTGGTCCGAAAACAAGCAATTTGTAGACTGTTCTAGGAACTTGTTATTTTAGAGACTGAACAAATATTCTCAATTAATCAAAATTAAGATTTTGAAGACGAAGGAATTAAAAGATATGAAAAGTAGTTAGTTTTTCCGCCATTAGGACAAAGTTGTTGGTAATCTATGGAAAGCCAAAGGGTGCAAAGACTTTGCCATAGCAGGTTGAGTATGTAGTCCAATTTGTCTGGAAACCTTCAAGTTCCACCGCTAACTTACTTTGGATGTAGCACAGTGCATTTACAGTGGAAAAACTGCATGGAAATTCCTTTAGGTGCCAGTTAAGTTGATAATATGGGACGTAATTCTTTTTCATCTCATTAACTAAACCTTAGAAAGATCTTTTTTGGTTAGTCTTTTACACGGCGGCCAATCTCTTTAGTTATCTTGTTATGTTAGGGGATCGAGATAAAATGTGATGAGTACTGGAAGCAATACACGTAGTGGCATGTTGTCTTGTCCTGTCCTTTGTCCTCTGTCTGCCATAGGAGCTTTTGGACTTACCTGTAGATGTTGAATAGGTTTACATGAGTAAAACTTTTTTAATTTGTGGGAAATGCTGCTATTCAATAATAACTGATGTACTAAAAATACAAGGTTAAAAACATATCGAAATATGTCCTTTAGCTGGAGAGGCTAGTCTCAAGTGGCAGTGTAATACACGCTTTGTTATAAGCTGACGATAAGTTAATAATATTGTAATTCTAACCAGAACAAGTTAAACCTGTGCCAAAATAGGTCTTTACAGAGTGAAGCTGTAAATGTGTTGATTTAAACCACATTAGATAAGAGGAGACATACTTTTATATTAAGAAAATGTGAAACGTGCCAAATGAACCATATTTATAATTTACATAGGAAGGGAGTAGTCCACGTGACAGTTTATTAGAACTAGGTAGGCTAACGGTCAAAGCGCCTCAGTATAGCAGTTTGTTTAAGCCCTCTCTGTTCCTGCCACAAGAGGAGGGACCGCCATGTTAGCCAAGTGTTAGCCAGTCCTCTTGGAACTACCCTTCCCAGAATGCAACAGCACTATGACTCTGGGGCTAGACAAATCAATATAGCGATAGGTCAGCATAATTATGCTAAAAAAATGTGACTTGATAGCATTCTTAAATACAACCTTTTATAGTTACAATGAAAATGTATTTTGTGGAAATAGATGTTATCTTTTTTGCACGTCTATATTGCATGATATCAAAGTGAAGCGTGGACAAAAAAAAAAGGAAAAAAAATCAAAGAAACAAAAAAGAAGCGACAAAAAAAATTAGGCAGTGTGTGTCATTCATTTTTCGGAGAGACAAATCTTTGCATGCCAATAAGGGTAGAGCATTTTGATATTGTTTTACACGCGCTCAAACGTTCGTTGTTTTTCGAGTCCACCGGCCAAAGGCGAACAAAATGTTTGATTTCGACGTCACAACATTATGAGTATTTTGTCGTTAAGTTGTCTAACCGTCCTGAAATGGATACAAGTAAAACTCTCGAACAATCCTAAGACTATTTTGCTACTTGCTGAGCGAGCTTGTATTAAAAAATTCGCGGTTGCTGGCTAACTTTAGAAAAACAATTAGGATTTAATTCTAAATGAAGACTGAGGTTGTCCATGAATGTACTCACCTCTGCATACGTTTGCATATCACTCCTCTGACCATTGACGTGCAGTAGAGGCTTCTGTGTGTTTTTGTGTGTTTTTGTACTCTAACATTACTAACCCTCGACGCACTGTGTCGAGATATAACTCTGTTGTCTGTCCTTTTACCCCCCACGCTCTGCGCTCTGGCTTGTCTTGTAATTGATATGCACCTTATTGACCTCAAATATGACATGGAGCATCTTCGGGCCCCACCCGGTGTGTTTCAACAGGGCTGGGAGAGATTTGTAAAGAGAGAGTTTGTGAGAAAGATAAGGCGAAAACTCCACCTCCATAACCTACAAATCACCCAAAATAAACACACACACACACACACACACACACACACAAACAAGTCTGCTACACTGTCTCTCTGGTTCCTCGCTGCAGAATTTGGGACAGATTGCGTCTTCACTCCCTTAATATGCAATCCAAGCATCTGATCTTGGGGAGAGAAACAACACTGAACATTGCCAGTGTGTTTTCAACGTGGTACTGTTTTGAATCCTGATCCCGCTCTCTCTCTCTGTCTCTCTCTCTCTCTCTCTCTCTCTCTCTCTCTCTCTCCCTCCCCCTCTTTCTCGCTCTCTCGTCTCTCTATTTTCCCTGTTAAGTTCAATTCAGACAAAAAATAAGAGACATTTATCCAAAGTCAGTCCACCTCTCTCACTCTCTCATTCCTCATTATGCAACCAGAAACCAGAGTATTTTCAGTGTGGTCATGTTTTGAATCCTGACAGAATGTTGTCATGGGAAATGGCCCGCTTCCTACAAAACCTCGCCAAAAAGGAGGGAAAAAAAAGTCTAAATTTCCACTTCTGCTCCTAGCGACATGTTTGCACTAAACTTTCTGCTGTTATTGTGCATGGCAGGCCGAGCTGAGGTGGGGGTCAGTGTGCGAGACTACTGTAGATGTGTAGCCTTACTGTAGGTGTTTATTCAGCAGTGTATTTAGATGTGCATGCTCCTCTCTCTCCCTTTCTCTGAGTTCGTCTGCTTTAGGCCAGCTCCGTGCTCATGGTGTCTGTGCTGCGACATAGCCGGCTAGTCATGTGTTTTTCTCTCTTTTTTTATTGTGATGTGTAGAGGAATGCAAACGTAACTCTCACCTGCTCACCAGGTGACCTCATTGCTTCTCAGTGGGTGTGGCTCTTCGACATAGCCCTCAGCTATTGGTTATTGCCCCTCCCCTCCACCGCCACTG
>CM022478.1:4627241-4675165 GCA_011952105.1 Coreoperca whiteheadi | reverse complement strand
TCCCCCCCCGCCTCCACAAACTCAAACTGACTCTCACCCACACCCACCACTGACCCTCCGACCTCTTCAAGCACCCTCTAAGACATATTATGGGTCCCCGCTCTTCCCCTTTTCCACCCCCTTTCTTCCCCCAACTCGGGCCCCATCAAAGCACCAGCAACTGTAGACTGCATTTTTCATATCACTGTTTTTCTGTTCCTTCTTCTCGTTCTCTGTTGATTTTTTTTCCTGGTTTTGATTTGTACTGTATGCTCTGTCTAACCTAGACCAGTTTTAACAAGATGCCATTTCTGTGTGTAGCCTGTTTACCCCTCCCACACACACACACACACACACACACTCTTTCTCTCTTCCATGCCCTCTTTTTTGCACTTTCACTGCCCACTCCTCCTCCTTGCCCAAACATACACACACACTTTCCTCCTCCGCCTCCCACAAGTCTCTTCTCTCGAGTGCCAAAATAGAACAGAGAGGAAAAAAACAAAACAAAAAAAAAACAAAAAAGACAACAACAACAACAACAACAACTACCATTCCAAGCGTTTCTTTGAGTTGTTCTTGTGTGTCGGACATCCATCCTGGAAGCACCCATGAAGCCAGCATGCTCCGCCCTCATAACATGATGTCGCTCATGACGCCTCAACTGAACAGCACCTTGCCCCCCACCACCACCACTCCTCCTCCTCCTCCTCCTCCTCACCACCCCCCACAGAGCTAAACCCGACAAGGATTAACCCCTCTGCAGGTTGGCTACCTACCTACTGTCCTGCCTCTCAACCTACCTAAAAAAGCCCTACCGCTCATGCCAGCTGCTTTCCTAATTCTGTCATCTCTTCAGCCTGTGGGACTTCATTGATTGTGTGCCATAGTGTTGGGGGCACCTTTCACTCTCCTCACCTCCCCTCTTTCTACCCCCCCCCCACCTTTTCTCTCTCTCTACCCCCCTCGCTCTCGCTCCATTTGATTTTTCTCGATGGGAAAGATTCAAAAACTCCATTTTCTAATGATGATTTTTTATTTTTTTTGTGTCGTTTAACATCCAAACCACGCACACCGACACACGCACCGCCCCCGTGCGGTGGTGTGGGGAGTGTTTACGCACCGTCAGCTGCGCAGCCATCCTCTGTCTTCTTGAACTTTTTGAACTTTCACCCCCTCATGAACTTTATTGACCTTCTCCCCCCTCCGCCTACCCCCCTTCTGTGTTCATCCAACTGTTTGGACGATAACTCTCCATTCCATCCCCAAAACCTCTCTGAGACTGTGCAATGCTAGCTGATATGATTGGATTTTTTTGTTTGTTTGTTTGTTGCTCATCATTGGGGACAATTCTCTGAGATATAAGTCAAAAAAGAACAACAAGAAACATAAGAAAGGAAAGAAGAAAAAAAAACGTCCAAAAAAAGAAATGCAGACAAACAAAAAAAAAAAAACACTAAACAACTGTTTCTCCACAATTAAATTTTTTTCTCTCTCATTGTAAATATTTTTGTCAGATTTTTGCCGAGCTGTAAAGAGAGAAGTGTTGAGCAGAAAGGGGCCGGCAGCATAAAGAGGTACTAGTGGACGCGGTAGACGATCATTACACTTTTCATCCTCTGTATCCGATAGTTAGGTCTGCCTGTATAATCGGCTATGCTAGTTTTACTGTGTTAACCTGTGCTGTTGATATTAGTGTTGATTTACCTACTGTATTCGCTGTTTAGCTTCCATGTTGGCTAGCAAACTCTTTAGATACCTGTGCTCATCGAATAATAATACTAACCTTGAGAAGTAGTCCGAGCCATTCTCAACGTAGGCTTGTTTTTGTACATTCGTTGATGTTTTGCTAACAGTGAGTTGTAGTGGCACTAGTATCTTTTTATCATCAAGCCATAGTTATTGAAAATGCTTGGTCATGTTAGAGACATATCATCATGGAAAACGGCTCGACTCGGCTCCTCCAGGTTGGAAAAAGAAAATAAACCCCAGGGAGGCGGACAAAAGAAAGTTAAAAAAAAGAAAGAAATGAAGCTCCTCCCGGGCTACAAAACGAGGAAGCTGAGCTGCTAACTTTTGTGCAATACAGTCCTAGTTTACATAACATAGAATGATAGTTTAGAGATGATTAACCTCTGCAGGTGCCACTCAACCATCCCGCCGCCTGCAGAACCAAACTTGTGGCATATCTCCATATTTCACCTGTACATCACAGACATTTTGAAAGTATTAAAGTGACTGCGTGAGATTAGACTCCCCCATTTCATTGCATTGCTCTGAGCTCCACTCTTGATTTATGCTGCCTGCCCCATTGCCCTGAGAACACCACATGAGCTATTTATTTCTCAGACTATTATTATTATTATACTATTAATAAATAACAACGCAACAAGAAAAAGGGAACGACTGGAAAAAGGTGAATTAATATTAGTATTGTTTTGTTTTTATTTTTAGTATTTTAGTGGTTGCTTTTAATAACATTCATTAACTGACTTAAAGAGTATTGAATATTTAATGTAATTGTAGCATTGTGTTTGTAAAGAGAAAAAAAACCTAGTGAGTTGTGTTTCTTGACTTGTGGATTACCAGTGAAGTGGGCAATCTAGTGCTAATATATATGAGGTCTTTTTTTAAGGATTCTTATTTTGCGACAGCAACAGCAGTCATTATAAATGTTCATTTTAGCATCACCTGTCTTCCGTTGTCTTATTCTTCACCTTCCACCACACTCTGCATCATCACAGTAACACATCGCAAGTCTGGGGGTGGGCATGAGTGTATGTTTGTGTGAGTCATGAAGTGTGTTTGCGGGTTAGTGTGAAGTGTGGGAGCAGATTTGTGTTTTTCATGAATGTACGCGAGTGTCAGTTAACATACCTGTGTTTATTTGTGTGTGTCTATGCAAAATATGGTAAATGTGGGTAAACGTGTGCGTGTCCCTGTGTCTGTCTACTCACTTGTGTATGAGTGAGCTGCTTCTCTGTGTGTGTGTGTGTGTGTGTGTGTGTGTGTGTGTGTGTGTGTTGCGCCCATGTGTGTATGCGTGTGTGTGTGTGTGTGTGTGTGTGTGTGTGTGTGTGTGTGTGTGTGTGTGTGTGTGTGCTCGCTGGCTCTGTGAGAGCGGGGTTCAGGGTGGGTGTTCTGTCCAGTGTCCACCAAAAGCTAAAACCTGTCAGGCTTCCATATCTCCTGATGGAACCTCCTGACGTTATAGCTGCAAACCCTCATCATGTGATCTGACTCAACTCGACTGTCCATAACCCCCTCAGTCACCTGACCAACCAACAATCACTGTCCACCACTACCGCCTTCCCCTGCGTCATCCTTTGCTGCACACCACGTCAGCCCCATGTGATGTTCTCCATCGATAACATACTACTGTCACAATCTACTGTTACATGCTGACAGATCTGGGGATAAATACTTATGTAGAATGGACGTTCAAGTGTTCAAACTTGAGGTGCACTTGGTTTTGTTTTACTAATTTGTGCTGTTTTCACCTTCAGATTATGAAGTGTTTGCAAAAGAATTAAAGCGCTCTTTAAGTTGCTCTAAAACAACAAGTATACCTCAATTTGTTTGATTTATAAAGAGTCAGTCCACCCAAAAATTTTAGTTTTGTTTGTTTAGGTTTTGTCATATCTGTCTCTAAAATTTCTCCCTCAAACTCAAAACAATGGAGGTGAATGGAATTTAGTTTGTGATTGCCACAGCATTTAAAATGTGAATTTAAAGAATTCTGTTGCTCTGGGTCAACCACAGACCTCACTGAGAACAAGTTTTTTTGGGGACTGTTTTGTCTGCAGAATGTAGGTCCAATGAAAACTTTTTAAATACTAAAATAAAACTTTTTGGGGGATGGTAACTGAAATCTCAGAGACAAATATCTCAAAACAAATACTATCTGCATAATTAAATACCACTAGAGTTAAGTGCGACAATGTTTTAAAGTTTGGATGAACTGACCCTTTAATCTGCATAAGGCGCACTTGTTCTGTTTATTTTCCTCAACATCATTTGTAACCATTTTAAAATTCCTGTATTTTTCCCCAGAGCTGCATATTACATTCTACTGTTCATACTACTGTACGTGCTGCATACTACCTTACCAGGTCAGAATCCACCTTAACCTGTCTCCATGCCAACCACCAAGGAGCCAGTTGCACGGCAACCAGCTTCCGCCACAACAAACCAACCAACCATCTTCCTCAACCGCCGAGGCCACGCCCACCTGACTATGATCGTTCCATAGAAGAAGAGATAGAGGAAGAGAGAGGATAGGAAGAAGGGATGAAAGATGAAAGAGACGTAGTTGTGATTCTCAGGGTGTCTTATATTAATCTACTGTTCAGTCTGTTCTCCAGTCTCTCACTGGTGTCCTGTTGCCCCTAACTGAGCCCAAAGACGATCATGTCCTTCCATGATAAATTCCTTGTACAATTGATTAACTACTGACCAATTCCTCTCGATCAGTTGATTGATAGTATTGATTGACCAATTCTCTTGACAGACGCTACACAGCCAGTCAGGTGAATGAAGCTAGGCACTGTAACTAATGTTTACAACCCAAATGAGACCAACAACGCTGTTGAAAGAATGTCTAGGACTTAAAAAAAAAAAGAAAAAGGAAAGAAAGAGAGACAAATCTCTGAAAAGTACTTATTTCTAAATGATGGAACTTTTCGCTTACTTTCTATGTGACATGAGGTAATGTAATTTTTTTCAATCATTGCATGTGACTATTTTGATTTGCAATGAAACTGTTAGAATGGATGGTACATTTGTGACGTCAGTGCAACGTTGAGACGCCGATGCTAGAAATCAATGTCGGTGTCTTATAACAGTGTTTTTATGTCGCCGTGAGGAGTGCTCATGGACCAATGAATGCTAAATGTGTGACCATACAAAGCTGTAAAGGTTTTGTTTATTTGTACATGGTTATGGGTAAAATAAACCATTGAAGCAAATTAACATCTTTAGTCTTAAGGAGTAAGCCCTCACACATTTGTTTGTAAAGTCGGTACCAAAAATGGTACTTTGAAAGCTTTGGATAACGCAGTAGATACACTGTTATGAGGTAAGTTTCAACAGTAAAAGTTGATCCAACATGGCACCTGGTATTGTGCTTCCATACTGATATTCTAAGGGTTTTGTAGGAGGGCTTGATTTAGTCGGTTCAACATGTTAGGGAAGGCCAAGAATTAAAGACAATCAGGGTTTGATCCACTTTCACACATCACCGCCCTCCCCACGACAGGCATCACAATTAAAGGGTTCAATTCTCTGACATATCCATCTACCCACAATCCTCCTGTGCACAAGAGTCATCCGATCAACAAACACCTGCACCCCCGCATCCGCCATGATTCCACAAACCAGCCAATCAGCTCCTGTGACCTCTGGCCAAATCGTGTCGGCCCTCTCCATGCCATCGGCTAAGCGGCTAGTGGCTTTTTGAGCTGTTGTTGCAAAGCCCCCTGGGAAATGGAGTCAGTTCACAGCATGGTCCGACCAACCTCTTGTCACTCTCCTCCCACACACCTTTCTCCATATGCCACTAAAGAAGTTCCTCCGGCTTCCAGCAAGAAGGTCACAGCGTTTTGTGGTGTTTTTATAGTGTGTATGATAGAAAGTTACATTCTTCTGATAAGTTAGGTCACTGCAAACAAGCAAATACATGGGTCTTCTAAGCAGCTAAACATAACCTAAATTTTTAAAAACTATTAGTCAGCTCACGCAAACTACATTTTTACAATGTTGCCACAACAAAATCTAAACACCAAGATGTTATTCTACACACTTTTTAGTCAAACTGTAACCATATTATGTAAAAGGGAGATTTTACACACCGTATTGAGCAGATTGGACCTTTTTCTTTTCTTGGAGGCTGAAGTGCTGTGGGAGCAAAAATAATCTCATTGGTTGATATTAACAAAATGTAAGGGTCAAGGTCAGGGTCATTAATATTCAATATTATTCATCAAAAAGAAGTCAGAACAGATACAAATGTGATGCGCCAATCATGAGATTACTTTGTAGCAATGTCTACAAAATTCCCAACATTTGTACCACCATGAATGTCCACATCAATCCTCAGAGACAAGGACACAGCTTTATATTCCAATGAAAGAGCTAGAAAATATGGTACAACATTGATATATGACCCAGTATTGTTACAGAAATATAGGCTACATGTGCATTGGAGGCACTGTTTCTCTGCAAGAATCTAGCCTATCCTATTCATTCCTACATCTGCCAGACTTCAGTAAACAACCTGGGAATTCCTGTGGGAGCTACCTTCAACAACAGAAAGCAAATCCAGATCTCAAAACCAAATTCCAAAGCCAAGTCTCACAGCAAAGTGCTCTGGATGGATTCAAACTATTTAGTTAAATGACTCAGTGACTCAGACAAACCCTGTAGTCTGACCTGTATATGTGTGATAACACAGGTCAGACTGAGCCGGACATGTGAGATTTAGAGGTGTTCAGTACATCTACATGTATGCACGAATCTTTAACACTGAATCTTCAAACTGAACCGACTATTCTGAATCCCCATTGCCACTGAACAAATCATTAGCTTTTAGCAGTGAAGCTCAACTTACTGGTGACTCAGAGTGCCTTTTTTTAGCTCTGCCATGACAGACAGTGCTTCCTCGTCAAAGGACAGGAAAGCCACAGAAATAATCATAATGCTGAAACCTTTTCGTAAATAATAAACTGCTGAGCCGTTAACCTCATAAACAGTGCTCATATAGATCTGGTTTTGTATTAAACTGAACATAACAGCTGCTACAGATATGACTGCTGATTGACAAAAGTCAAGTGCTTTTCAGTCAAAGTTTGCATTTCAGCAAGAGTTTGATTTGCAAGCTAGCATGCTCTCAAAATGACAGTTCTTGTTTGGCACTACCTTTTTATAATTAGCTGAACCAATAAGATTAATTCTGCCTCCAGAGCAGCTCTGCCTCCATGAAACCTTGTCTCAGTGTGTTATTGTCTCGAAACAACATCTTCTTAGAGGTGAATTCGCAGGGAAAAAACTGTGTTTCCACCCTTTCTCCTCATCTGAACAATGGTTCCAAAATTGGCCACTGAGATGTTCTCCAGTGTTGTGATGAATGTTAATGTGCCTTATCAGCTCCAAAAGGTATTGTAGGTTGTGTCAGAACCACAAAGGCCTCTGGAGATGCAGGAGGTAAGTTGCTCAGAGTGGTTTCATAACCTACAGAGAGAGGTTAAATGGTATTTTTGTATGAAAACATGTCTGCAAAACCCCAATCCATGTAGATCTAGAAACACGTGACAAATCTAAGAACTGACAGAACTTGCTGGTGTTTGCATTTGGTCTCTTCCAATGTCCTGTGCATTGTGCAGGGAGCAATTAGAGCTTAACTGTGCCTCTGCAAGGACAGTAAATTTACATTTAAAAGGTGCTCTCTTGAAGCAGGCCAGATCAGCACAGCAATAAACGCTGTAGCAGAATCAAGTCAAGAAAAGAAAGAAAGACCCTCATTCGAGTGCCACAACACAACCTTGTCCATTGGGAAAACAAACTGTTTTTATGTATTTAATCATGTTCCTGCATTTAAATATTAGCTTCATGAGAAAGTAAAATAATGTTTTCAGCAGATTAAGACATTTTATCACATGTACAGACTAAATCAGTCATTTGACTAGTTTTTCCTCCATTAACCACAGGCCAAATGTTCCAATCTTGTAATTGTAATAAATTGTAATTTATTTTCAAACATACTAATCCAACGTGTAATTGGTGGTATCTATAATTTGTGTATTTTGTACAATAATCCCCAGAACTGGTTTTTTCAAGGTGTTTCGGTGTATTTCAGTCACTGTTGCCCCACTTTTGTGCAGATGGCTAAAGCCTGTACAGATTCAGCGGCGGTGTGAGCCACAGTGGAGCCTATGTGACAGCTACCATGATAAAGTAGCTGTGCTCCTGTAGACCTCGTACCAACACATAGATCACAGACTTCTCTGAATCTAGGGCACTCGGGTGTCGCTCAAGCTGAGACTGTTGCAGCAGTCGCTCAGCTGCTGATTAAAAACTTCCAGAAACACAAAATCCTGAGGCTTACCTGCCACCACAAACAGTCAAAGTCATTTCATTAATCATGAAAACAAACATTTTGCCCAGGAAATGTCTCTACTTCTTGAGCCATTCTTTGATTCACGCTAGCTAGTGCTGGCTAGTTATCCGTCTTTGTCAGCGTTCCTCTTAGAGGCTGCATATTGATTTCCTTCCCTCCTCATCTGCTCTTTTCGCTTTTTTACATGTTGCCTCGTTCGTCTAAACTCTAAGAATAGATCTCAGTAAAGCCCAAAGGAGATGTTCACAGGAATTCCCAGGTTGTTCTGGTCTGGTGGAAGTAGGAATGAAGATAAATTGGATTGGCTCGCTTCCTGCAGAGCAACAGTGCCTCCAATGCAGATGTAGCCTATATTTCTGTAACCATACTAGGCCGTTATGGCCATTGTACCATATCTTCCAGTTTTCCCGTAGGAAATAGAAAGCCGTGGCCTTGTTTCTGAGGATTAATATGGACATTCATGGTAGCCCCTTTTGTATGTAGGCTATTACCAAATGTTTGAGTTGTCCACTTGCAGGTTTAGATGGTATCTGAACTAAAAAAAACCTGCAACAAGCAAAGGAAATCATACCGTGCTGTAACAGTGCAAGTATAACAAACTGTAGTGCACGGTGTTAAAGAAATACTGGCACATCACAATTCATGATGCAGGCAGGGATAAAGGGGCACGCTGAACCTAGAGCGCATTCGAGCGAATTATTTATGCTGTGGGACCATGCATACTGGATGTCTCTCTGTCCTGCTTCCATGAACATCCTCACTGCCCCTGGGGAAGACCCTGTTTGCAACCGACATGAAAGGTTTCAGAGGGCACTACGACATTAACAAATAAAATGTCAGCATCCTCTCTCAACTTTTAACGTAGCCTATATTAGTAATTGTTATAAATTAGTGATGTAATGAATCCCACAGAGTGTTCATGGTTCCTGCAAAAATGTAAACTTTTGTGTTTTTAATAGCGCAGTTGAGGGTAACGGTGTTTGGAAGAACATCATGATGTATGACTTCTTTAACTCACACTGGAGGGAGGGATGACTGCGTACTGATCTTCTAGTGCTGCCACTTCTTCAGTGGATCAAGTTAGTCTTTCGATATTCAGTTCATGCGGTTGGATGAGTGTTGTTTTATAACGGAGCGAGAACTCTTACCACCGCTACAGCACCCCAGCAAATGAGCTGAGGCCATGTGAGAACCAGCCAATAGCCTAAACAGCAATCAGTCCAAGCACTGGATCGTCAATGTCAGCAATAGCAACATCACGATATTCTAAAGCTAATTCACTACGAGGAAGTTAATCCTATATGTCACATCACAGTGGTACACATGAAGTGCCAGTGTGCTCTACATCCATTTCAGAAAGAAGTGATGTTGGTTGCTAAATTTTGAATCTAAGCTGCTCTCAAATGTAATTATTTCAAAGTCCAGAAGTACTTTTTAAGTCCAGAAATCCATGATTGCTACTTTTAAGCCAGGGACAAATCTGTGTCACATTTTCAAACAGTTGATGTGTCATTTCTCTCATTTGGGGGATAAAGTTCTTCAAATGCTTACATCACTTGCCTCTTTCTCCTTCCTAAAGCAGCGCTCTGAGGTTTTACGCTGCGAAAACACAAAAATGTTAAAGCTCTGCGGTCAGTTACAGCTGAAATAAGCAAGAACACTGCTAGGGTTATGAGTTTGTTTCCCCCCCTGGGGCCAAACATTTTGAACATGTCTGTACTGTGTGATTAAAGAAAACACACACACGCGCATCTCAAAAACACAAGTGTCAGTGAGAAAAACAGAAATCTTCTGCAGATCTGGGCGTCTCTGTCCAACGACTGTGAAATATGTACACTGAAGCAATGATATTCTACCAAATTCCCATCATTAATGTTCACAGCAATCAGCCAAATGATGCCCACCACTCGCCATTCGGTGATTCAGTCTCTGCATTTCTTTCCGTTTTCATCTAGCAACGCTTCCCTCTTCCTCTCCGAAAGCATGCCTTACATCCCAGTATGAGAGGGGTGGAGCTTTTGCCAGCATAAACAGCAGATGTTTTGAATGGAAACGATACACAGTCACCTAATCCTTCGCAATTCACATGCTGAGCAACGTAGTCTAATCCTCAGTAAGAAGGGAGGGTCTCTTGAAGAGTTTCTTTCAAAAGGGCTTCATTTCAATTTAGCGGGGGAAACTAATTAAACAACAAATCTGAGACGTGTAACTCAGTCGGTACAAAATGCAAATTATACTATCTGCTCTTTTATAATATCACCTCAGTTCTAATGTGTTGCTTTCAGGCAGTGTATGTGCATCCATTTGTAAATGAAATGCTTCATTTCTGCCATGGAGGTCTTTTTAAGGACAAAGAAAAGAGAGATTTTAGAATAACAATTCACAAGTTTATACTGGTCTCAAAATGCATCTTCTTTCAGGCTGTTACAGTACCAGCAGAGCTTCACTTTAAATCAGAGACAAAAATTGTTATCATGAATGCACAACTCTTTTTTTCCCTTTTGTTTCCCTTTTTAGAGACATATGATAACATATTTAGTACCAGCAAAGTTTAATGGATAATGAATATCAGAAGCAGTTACAAGAAAAGTGCTTATTTAGCACTTTGGGCTAAAACCCTTCAAGTGCTATAAAGAAGATTTGTGATCTTTTAGAAACATAGGCTATTGTATGCCAAACTCCCTTTGCTTAAAAGAAATCAGTTTTATAATGCAATATATTTTATATGAAATTTAGACTTCGATCTCTCAGAGTTTAATACGATATTGGCTTTTAAACATATACATATGTATATAATTTGTAGTCAAGAAGATTTTAATGTTTTGAAATAACTGTATCTGAACATCCTGTCTTTAATCTAATATATCTAATCTTACAGGCAGTTGAAGGCTGCATTTTACTGAACATCTCCCAACAGTGGCACTTTTCCACACAATGAAATTTTAAGTGACTTCAAAAGTGAAATACACAGAAATCACTGGTCTCGTCGCACTAATCAGATGAGAGTAACTGCGTGTCTATAGTATTATGTTAGAGACATTAGAAATCGCTAGTCCCACAGAATCTTTGGATCCTAATATTAATTCATTTTAAATTGCTCATCGTCGTCTTTCATCCATAAAACTTCTCTGCTTTACCGAACGCCAGTCAGCTGAGCTAAATAATAATGAACAATGATTGTACTTTTTGTATGCTGTTTGTTCTGCTGTGATAACATTTCTAACTCAAACTTACAGATATATACGTTTATTTGACTTTAATCTAATTCCTAGATGTTTCCAAAAGAAGACATATTTGAGATTTATTGAATGTTTATGTGTAAAATAGATAGACCATAGGTTCTTTTAACTGCATTGCAAAAGCTGTGATTTTAAAAAGCACTGTAGCGTGTACAGTGATTTCTTTATCAATTTTATGGTACATAATATGTTCTGCAATCTTGCAGCTTTTGTTCATTTTCTTTTGTTTCTGTTCTGGAGCCTATGCTTTAATAAATACATTTTCTACGATATAAAAGGGAAGCCTACGCCTAGTGCTTGATGTGTCTAATTGGCTTTGCCGTGGGTGGCGGCAAAACCAGAACACAAATAGGTTCTGCTCCCTTCTTCTCTGGTGTATTTGTATTTACAATCATACAGTTGATCTACATATTCTCTTTGCCTCTTATTTCAGCACATAAAGCACTTTTATACTCTATTTCTACTCTTGTTCTCAGATTTCTGCCTTGTGTCTTCTTGTAATGTTTTTCAGGAAAGAAAATGGAGCTTGTTGCACTGAAGGTAAGACACAATGGATGACAGCTAAAGCTTAATACTGCTCTAATGAACGTTTTATGAGAGCAGTGGTTTCAAATGACTGCATGTAATGTGACGACCGTCGCTCGTAGTGGCGAACCCACAGAGAAATATCAGCTCTACGGAGTACAGTTTAGTTATACACTCTGCAACTTCACTGTTTCACTTTCACTGCTGTCATCACATGTTGCAGCAGGCAGGTGTTTTTTATTGAAAAGCTCTAAAAACCAACTGAAAGCTTTCCCTTTAACAGCCAAAGTTAGCGACAAGCTGGTTAAGAAAGTGGAACATCTAGCAGCTATTTAGGGCCAGCTAATTTTCTCATGAGTTCGTGGAGACCAAAACAGAGCTGAAAGGAGAGTGAGTATTGGACTTCCTGTACATTCATCAGGTGGACACACAACCCCAAATAAATGCTCATGTTGGTCACAATATGAACTTCATAAGGTAATAAAATGTCACTTTTGCTTACATGCGTCCCCCAGGAAAAGAAATCTAATAAATGCAGGTTTAAGGAGAGAAATTAACCACAACTCCCAAGCATTTCAGTACAGAACATTGAGTAATAACTTAAATTCTGTTGCATGCACTGCCAAACTAAAGGTTACACTGTGTAGCAAGCTGATAAAACATTGAGCAGTTTCAGTCAGTTTGGTTCAATGTTGGAGGAATTTGGTATAGTGCAGCCCTGCAGCAACAATGCGTTTTGAATTTGCTACAACATTGCTTTGAAACCTCTGACGGGATTCTTCTTAATAAATGAGTTATTGTAGTATTTAGAGCCATCAACCCGTGCCAAACCGAAAGAAATAAACGTGGTTTTTTTTCAGAAATGTAGCTGAAATATTTCAAATTGATGGCAGTTACATTAACATGTAGTAACATTCAGTCAGTCTTCACAACTCTGTAATAAAGGTCCTTAACATGTGATCATGTGCTTTTTTTAATGTTGCAACACAGTGACATAAATACTCGACTGGCTCTGTATAACAGAGGGTCAGACAATGTTTCCAATCTGCCTTTTCAAACATGCAGTTTTTTTGCTCTGCTTTGTTGTGAATCCGCCAGAGCTGCAGGATGAACGTTGATGATTTAAATGGGAATAAGAAGGCGTGTTGTGCTGCAGCTGAAGCAGAGGGCACAGAGTGGCATCCAGAGCTGCTGTGTGGGCCGACGAGGACACATTAGCATGAGGAGAATATGGGCAGCTTCTACAGGCAATCTTATAAACATGCAAATATGAACTGTGAGCAGTGCATGTGTGTTCATGAGTGTGTGAATTAGATTGTGTGAGGAACATGGGAAAGAGAAAATACCAATACCTCCTAAATTTGCATTTACATATTGCTGATTTAGGAGACAGACTTTTCCACAGCGACCTGTCACAGATTCATTCATTTATTTAAAGCACATAAAGAGTGTGAGGGTCGAGATATGCACCACAATAAAACATGAACTGTATTTACAGTACATTTGTGAATGATAACTAGTAAGACAGAATGCAGGTGGGTACAGGAAAATGAATCAAACAGCCTCAGTGGGCTGAGAGTTTGTATTTGATATTCACAGCTGTATCCCATATTATTACATCATGATGTCATTGTCAAGAGGTGACTTTATACTTGTGTTAAATTTCATAGGAGGTGCAATATACATTTAACACGTCCTTAATTTGGAGACAGTTAAATTCATATCAGTTAGCTTTTTGCCATGAACAATCAAAATTAGTTAGTCAGAGTTTCTGACAGGGAAGGTTGTGTGTGACACACATCGTCACGTTTCCAAGAACAAACATAAACAAGCACATAAAGGAACAGATTAGCAATACCAGCAGCTGAAAACAGCAGCAACATGATCAATTCCATTAATTAACTGAATATTAGGTTTATATACAGTCTGAAACTTAACTCTCCTTAAGCCTCCTTAACGGTAGAACTTCTCCAACAACTTAAACGTTGTGTTACATCAAAGGGTACAATATAGGACAAAAGGTAAGTTAATATACACACACATCTACATATAGAAACGTAATGCACCTTGTATATACACATACACACACATATAAACACCTATATGCATATATAAATGTATACCACACAAACATATATAGTACATGCGTAGGTACACACACATATACACACACACAATTGTTTGTTTGATTATACAGACAAAAAAACATATTCACATCCCTTCACCATTTCCCATGTTATATTTAACTCCAGCCTTCACCCTGACTCAAAGGATCCCACTCATGTTCAAAAATGTTAGTCTGTTTTTTATTCTCATAAATATCCTTTCCAAGAACCCACTCATATTTCAAAATAAACTTTGAAACAAATCAGTGTTTAAATGTGGTCTTTTTGTAGCTGTATGCTTTCCCCGTCATAATGATGATTTCATGTCTTTCCTTCTTCATTTAGATTTGTTGTGTGTAGGAACTATTTTCTTTCTACCAACAGTTCCTATGAAAGTGCTCACAACAAGGTCTGGGGATTATCTTGAGTAACCGGAGCATGATTTCTATAAAGAGACACTGCTGTTGAGTTTTTCCAAATGCATTTTTTTCGGCGCTTTGAGCACCACAAGCCGAGTGCCATACGGTCCCATTATATTAAAAAAAATGCAGACATCTCTACGGCCGATATCTCCAAAACTCGGCAACTCACACCAAAACAATCTATTATGTAGTTTTGATTTTGGGGTGAACTGTCCCTTTAATCCAAAAAAATTGCCACTTCCTTACAATACCAAAATAAATGAAAATCTGACGCCTCACAAAATCTACATTGAACATTTTCCTATTAGTTTATTGCACAAAATAAGCTCCTCCTGTTGACCATCCCATGAGCACTCAGTTATTCTGGTGCGTCTACGGTAACGTCACTCTATAAAGCAAACGAGAAAACACTGAAACAACAACAAAGAAAAGCAAGAAGATCGCTCAGCACCTGAGCTAAATGCCTGCACCGTGAGTTGTAATGTCCTATTTATTTTTCAAATATGATAAAAGTATTCAAATAGGTCAAATGTGTAATATATCTGTGCATTTCCGTCACTAATCATTGCTTGCCTATAAAACCCCTGCATCAATTGGGCACATTATTTTTAAAAGAAGGGAAATGATGAATGAGGGAGTTCAGCAACCTGCTTATAAATTGCAAAAGCATTCCTAGGTATAGGATGTAGAGTAATGTCTGTCTGTTCATTACGTCCAAAGAATGGTCAAAAGTTTGACCTGACCAAAATCCGACTTGGATCAAAACGTTGGGTAGTTGAATACATTTTGTGGCTTGGAGTCCGTGTGCAGGCAGGCGTTACTTTTTGCACTGACGCTTTTTTTTTTTTTAAATAGCCTTGCATCTATGTGATGTGCGTATAATTACACTCCCTCAGTACGTCCAAAGAATGGAAATAAATGAACGAGTAGCGAGTTGAACATTCATACTCCATCAGACATTTTCCACAGTAAAGCACTTGTTTTGGTAAATGCCCAGCAGCTGCTGAAATGTATGATTGTATCACACATCTAAAAGGAGGACGGCAGTCAAGATGGTGCTGTGCTTCCTGCCAGATTGCTCCAGTATGTACACCATATATATATATATATATATATATATATATATATATACACTTTACATACTGCCGTATAAATCCAATACATTTGAAATTATAGTTCCTTATAGTCAATATTTAGCTTCATATCAGACATGAAGTACAGTCTGTTTCTAGTTCAAATATGTGCATAGAAACACAGTTTATAATTGTAGCTGTTGTTCTATTCTTACAGTAATGACCTCTCACCACCTCCTGGTCCTGCAGATCACACAAACCCACCAGGGCACATTAGTCTTTCCACAGTTTACGAGGAAGCAGCGGCCCTCCTCACTCACATCCTGCACTCTGAAAACACGGTTCTTCAGAGGTCCAAAATGGTGCTTGGGTCGTTACTTACGTTTTAAAAACCATAAATAGTACACTATGATGTTCTGAAGGCTCTTAACTCCCTCTGTTACTGTTACCCCTTTTCCACCAAGGCAGAGCTGGTGCTGGTTCGGAGCCAGAGCCTAGTGTCAAGTTGGTTCTTCGTCTTTCCACACCCAAAGCATTGCTGGTCTAGAAGTAAGCGCCGCATACGTCAGCGGCTGAGGACGAACAGTTTTCACTTGTGCTTCTTAAACCAACGCTTAATACATTTTGCTGATGCTAGAATTGTAGCGACATGCTGAAGCTAAAGCTGACATGTTATTGTTAAAAATAAATGTTATGTACGTACCGTTACTCTCGCTCGTAATCTCCGTCTGTTCAAACGACGGCGAACATCAATAGCAACGCAACGTCCGCGATTGTTGTTAAATAAAATGCATTCTCTCCATGCATGCGCTGGGAAAAACATTAAAGCCAAACAGGAAAACTCCACCTGTGGGAGAACAGTAAAGGACAGAGCAACAACTGTCTCATGATGTTGCGATGATTGTGTACACTGAGGTTACGTTTTCCATCCCGTTTTGTTGTTTGTTAGCAGAAAGTTTAAAAAGTTGACAGATAGAAATGACTTTTGGTGGAAAACTGGGCCAGAGCATAAAAATTACAAGTGATTTAGTTTTTGTCTGAGATTTTTTAAAGACGGGGTGTTTCATAGGAAGGACTGCACTAACTTGATGATACATTCCTGGCACACGTATGCCATGATTGTCTGTCACGGGTCGAAATCCGATCATGGGACACTGAGAAAAAAAGAGCTAAAAGCAAAAAAAATGTTATTGTGTATTGTGCAGCCTAGGTGGAGGTATGGGCTCTGAGTATTTTATAGTTTAAGTAAAGACTCGTTTTCCAGAACATTTCATGAGATATATTGCATAGATGCTTTATGTATTAAGGCTGATAAAAAAGACGAGAATACAGTTTTCCTTATTGAGATATTTGAGAAAGCCAAGAAACTACCACTGTTTTTGTGACCACGGGTTTCCTCTGTGGTAACCAGAGGAACCGCTTGCGGGTAGCTTACAGAGTCATTTTTAATCACAGTGTAGCAGCCTCTCGACGCGTTCGGCTCTGCCCAGCGGGGAGGACTATCCACCTGTCTTTGAGACCCCCAAAACATCACGCAAAGCCTGTCGGGAGACATTAGACTTCCCGTGATGTATGGAAGTCAGCCGGAGACGAGAGAAACCACAGCCAATCGTCCTGACTGCCTCGGGCTGCTACACATCGCAGTCACAGCGGAACAACAAAACACACACAAGTTCTTTCTCTCGCGGTTACTTTTTGTTTTATTTTGTGATCAGCGGGTAAAAGAGATGTAAGCATTTGTCTGTCCGTCTGCCGCTGATGGGTGCATGTTTTTCAATCTACATGTTGCTCAGACATTGCTGATCAAATGCTGTCCGTACTTTGGGGATGCATCCATCTCACTATTGCATTATTGATTTTTCTGCTATTGGTTGTTAGTTTGTCACACGCAAATCTCAAGCCTTTGACATTGAAAAATACAGGGTCAAAACAAGATGACAAATGTGTCGGCTTAGGGGGAGACTGCATCGGTCCTGGAGGGCGACGTGTTAAAGCTTCAGAAAGGCGAGGGAATAGATGCCATTAGGCAGTTCAGCGGCCCAATACGACACTCTTGGATGATGTAAAACTGAGGGGCAATAAAGGAGACGAACTGAAAAGTTTCAAAAAAGAGATTCTGTTTGTTAGTTTTTCTGAAGTACATGTACTGTAAAGGCGATCCTACCTTTCATGCATGCAGTTCAACCCAGGAATCTCAGTGTTAGGCGACGCCAGCAGTCAAAGCTGATATTCTGTCAAAACCCATCGTGCAGCTTTCCCCCTAAAAAGGAAGAGAAACTTCCTTTGCAAAGCGAGAGACTGGGGAGTGATGACGTAAGTAAGACACAGGTCGAGGACCATTTTTAGCAAATGATTATATGATTAGATTTGCTCTTTAAGGGAGCTCTCAAAGAAACTGAGCAGCAACAAGGATTCTGCTGAAAGAATGAAGAACATAAAGCACATGAGGAGGAGGCTGGTGAAGCAGCAAACAGCGCTGGCATGAGCGTGTCAGCGAAAGTGTCAGGTCATAACGGCCGTGCCGAACACCTGCATGAATGGGATTAGGGCTGCAACTAAAATGTTATTTTCATTATTGATTCATTTCCCGATTATTTGCTAATCGGGTAATAATTATTTGATCTATAAAATGTCAGAAAATGAATAAAAACTCCCATCACAATTTCACGGAGCCCATGATGAAAATAAAGATATTCAATTTACTAGCAGAGTGGACTAAGAAAACCAGCAAACCAGGGAATTTTGGTCTTTTTTTCCTAAAACATGATTTAAACAATAGATTGATTATCAAAATAGTTGACAATTAATTTTCTGTCAATCAGCTTTTCTAAATATGATTGAGCGTTACTAGTCGTCTGGATTGTGAAGCATGAATGAGGAGCTGATGGAAATAAGGGTTCAGGGTTTTGCCTGCCAAGCTCCATTAGTGGCTTTCATTTAAAAAAACCCCACTAAAGTTATTTATATAGCACCAAGGTACAAAGAGTTTTACACAAGACATTAACCAAGTAAATGCAGGGCCGTCCATCCTTCCATATTTTCTCCATCCTTTCTTGATTAGCTTCCTCTTGCTCTCCATCTTGCCTTGCTTCTCCCCTTCGCACTCTCCCTCACTTGTACCCTTCCTTCTTTCCTTACCACGATCCTCAATCCCTTGTTCTTTCTCCTTTTTTTTTCAATCCATCTTCTTTCGTTAGCCACTTTCTGTTGCTTTACTCCCTTTCTGCTTCAGTCTTTTCCTTCCTTCTTGTCCCTGTCTTATTCTCTTATCTGTTTCTCCCTCTCCCTCATTCTGTCCTTCCTTCATTGTTACAATGGCAGACGACAGAAGAAAGAGGAAGAAACATCAGGACTAAGTGGGATTCAAGACAGATTTAGTAATTCGGTGAACATGAAGTAACCTTGAATCTCTGCATTCCTCTGCTCAGCTTTTAGGTTATTACGGTCCCGGGTCATTTAATAACTGAATGATAATCTGATCAGGCTAAGTGCTTGGAAATAAAGAGAATGAAATGAAGCTCTCTTTATTTCTCCGGGCCAGACGGATGATATTTAAGGGTTTCAATCCAAAATGCAACAAAGCAAATTTCATTGGGAAAAATTCATCGCTCATTAGATTGAGAAATAAAAATCGATCCTCGGAAATGTCATGAACAGTAGACAAGTCTTATGTTAGCTTACAACTTAAATAGTCTCTACCAAAAGAGCACTGTTCTTTTCAACAGTGGATGACTAAATAAGAAAAAATATTTAAGAAACAGAGGCTGAACAGCTGCTTCTTTAATTGGCAAACAAAGCTTGGATTAATAATGATTGGAGGAAAAATAATACGTGTTTTTACCTTTCCGATGAGTGGGATCTTCTGCTTCAGACAGTTTGGGTCCAAAACGGTCCAGGAATAAGGTCACAAGAGGCAAAACTCAAGCAGGCAAAGAAAACAGCTGAACCACTAAGGCAGAAGTACAAGAGACGATCTGGCGGGGGATGATTGGAAATGGGCCAATACACAGTATATGCTACTGGGCTGATGGGGAAGTGGGTTCAGGTGTACAGGTGTACAGGTGGGAGTGGCAGGATGTGAAACAACAGGATAGTTAATACATGGCAGGTGAAAAAAGCAGACAAAGACAATGTGAGACGAGGACTTGGCTGACATTGGGAGAATTATAAAGCCACACTCAGACTCAAGAAATGCAATGGCTGCATTGGTGTGTTGATACTAACTAGTGAGAAGATGAAAAATAAACAAGGAAGTCCAGTTTGAGTAACGGTTCAATGCATTTGAAGGTTCATCCGATGCCAAAACGAAGTTATAGGCCTATTGAACAAAATTTCATGATGACACTCGTTTTATTCTTTGACTCATTGATTGCGAGGTAAACTGTGATTCGCATTATGGCGAACTAGCTGGAATGTGCACTTGTGCTGCAAAAGTTGAGCCAGGGACGCAGCTTTACCACCTCGTCCAGTGTCAGGTTATGGCCCACTTCTTTAATCTCAAGGGGTTCTACTACCCCCAGTAAAATGCCCGTGTAAAATGTCAATGCAGAGTCCTGGAACAGGGACAGCTGGCTGGGCAGCTCTCAAGAAAAAATTAATCATGTCACTTCGGATGGAGCCACTTGCTGTCGAGGTCAGGCGTCAAGTGAATGTACTTTGCTCCATGAAAATGGAAGAATGGAGGAGTGGTGGAGTTTTCTGGATGGACAGTTTGGTTACAAGGGGACTGTTTATGCAACACACTCAGCGTTGGCTAATCCCCCTTTACATAAGTCAGCTTATGGAGCAACAGACCTTCTCTAAACAGGAGAGGTTCAGTTGACAAATATAACTGGAATACACTGTCATTATTACAGAGAGAGGGAGGGAGAGGAACAAAGTACACCGTCTCTCCTCTGACGACAGATTCTGCTGGTAAATAACATTAAACCCATTTTATTAAACCCATTTACAAGGAAAAACATTATAAAATGATTTCATGTTATTCGAATGTGATACAATTATGTAACTATGCTAAGTCTTTTAAAATAAAGGGAGGGGAAGATAACAGTTGCTGTATGAAAGGGAGCGACACTATGACTGTTATGATGACCCATTTCTGTGAGTTACATAACATATAGAGCACAGTCCCTTTTTGGATTACTGTGAACGGCCCAGGATTTTTTTTTTTTACAAATGTGTAAAGATAGATGGAGGTCGGGGAAAGTAGAAAAAGGCACTATAAATCTGTTTTACACACATTTTAACATTTTAACAAATTTTTCTCAAAGAGTCCATATTGCCATGCAGCCAAAATTTTATATTTGTCATTTTGTCACACCGCTGAGCCAGCTGGGTCAAAGAAGTTTGAAGTAATAAAGAACATTTATTTAAGTACGGTTCTTGCATACAGTGTTAAGGTTCTAGTAGTCTTCATTTTGGGCAATTTTCTACTTTTTCTCATTTCAGAGGGATTTATTGCACTTTTTTTTCTCCATTACATTTATCTGACAGTTGTAGGATTGGTTTTGCAGGACCGTTTATTCATTTACAATGAGATCAAATCATAAAATATGTTTTTGGATGAAGATCTTGGGTAACATTTTAAATTAAGGTACGCATTGAAGTACACATATTTACCATTAACTGCATATTAGTAGCATATTGGCTCTTTATTAGTCATCATAAAGCACGTATTAATGCCTTATTGACCATATTCAACAACTACTAGGCTATTTACTAAGAGTTTTCTCTCAATAACCTCCTAATTACAGCTTATTAATAGTTTAATAGTAAGTAAGGAAGTTGTTGTACATGAGGATCTTAATATGCTTTGCCCAGTGGACCTTTTAAGGTGTAGAACCACAAGAATACATTTACATTTACGTTTAGTCATTTAGCAGACGCTTTTATCCAAAGCGACTTACATTTGAGTAAGACAATGGAAGCAATATAACAACACAAGGTAACAAAAAGCATAAGTGCATCAAAAAACGAGTCTGATTAAAGCCCAGCACAGTATACAAAGCTAAGGATAGGAAGGGGTTTTTTTTCTTTTTTTTTTTTGAGCAGAGGTACAAAGGAAGAAGAGTTAGTAATTGCCAGTTAGGTGTTGACGGCAGAGATGCGTTTTCAAGTGCTTTTTAAAGGTGGCTACAGAATCTGCAGGCAGATCATTCCACCAATGTGGCACGGATCCAGAGAAGGTGCGCGAGAGTGATTTTACTCCTTTTTGCCATGGTACCACCAGACGTTGTTCGTTTGCAGAGCGCAGGGACCTGGCAGGAGCGTAGGTCTGTATGAACAAGCAAAGATATGTTGGTCCAGAACCAGTGGTGGTCTTGTAGGCCAAGAGCATCGCTTTGTACTTGATGCGGGCGACAACAGGGAGCCAGTGTAACCTAATGAAGAGAGGGGTTACGTGCGCTCTCTTCGGCTCATTGAAGACCACTCTTGCCGCCGCGTTCTGGATCATCTGCAGAGGTTTGGTTGTGCAAGCAGGGAGACCAGCCAGCAGTGCATTGCAATAGTCCAGTTTGGACAAGACCAGAGCTTGGACTAGGACTTGTGTAGACTGCTCCGATAGGAAAGGTCTGATTTTCCTGATGTTGTAGAGGATGAATCTGCAGGACCGGGTGGTGCTGGCGACATGGCTTTTGAAGTTTAGTTGATCATCAAGTACCAATACTCATTCTCCCTTGATAACACTTAATAAATATAGTATATTCTTATGTGACAAAACACAAAACTACAAGCGTTAATAGTGTTCAAATAAGGTGAAATGAGTTCTTGTTCATAACTAATTCACTGCACTTACTAACCCACACAGATTCCCTGTATAAAGTTGGCTCCTCTTCACGCCTAGTAAATCCATTATTCTCTACTTCCACAAAGTAGTGTGACGTATATCCGTTTTACAAACTGCACATGACGTCTGTGTACTTCCGGTTAACTTCCTTGGGCTCCAAATTTAGTGATCACCTTAAAGTTTTTTTTCACCCTTAAGTTAGTATTTTCACTTTTCACAGTTAGGTTTGTAATACTGGAAATACTATTTACCATTGGTTTATATACAAAGTGTTTTTTATCATTTTGATAATCACCTCAGTGTCTTAGATAACCATTAGCGACGTTAGCTAGTCACTCAGTGCATCATCAACATTAGCCTAATTTTCACAGCTTAGCTAACGTTAGGTCGCTATGGCTCTTTATTACACTCAGTGGTTAGATAAGCTTCCAAAAAAGAAAGTGACTGACGTACAATGTCTTGTGACGGCAAGCAGCTCTTCCATGTACCAAAAGAGCCATAGAGACCTAACGTTAGCTAAGCTAATATTGATTGGCGCAGCCTTAATAAAACTAAACAAGTGCAGGTGTTTACTTACAATGGAACTATAGACTAATAAGTACTTATTCATGAGTTTTTAAACATTACATGATGGAGGACATTAACTAACAAATGATGAATGAGAAGAGCAACAAATTTAAAGGTCCAGTGTTGTAGGATTTAGTGGCATCTAGCGGTGAAATGCAGATTGCAACCATTTGAATACCACTTGCCTCACCCTCCACCTTTCCAAGCGTGTAGGAGAAACTATGGTGACCGCAAAATTTGCAAAAAACGTGAATGGCCCTATCTAGAGCCAGTGTTTGGTTTGACTGTTCTGGGCTACTGTAGAAACATGACGGTGCAACATGGAAGGGGACCCACTCCCTATGTAGATAAATGTAATGAAAACACAACGAGTCTTATTTTCAGGTGACTAATGAAAGCATACATATTATAATACTATTTTCCATTTCTGCCAATAGCTCCTCCTAAATGTTACACACTGGACCTATAAAGGGGAAAAAGGTTCTCTCCCTCAGTGGGCTCACATCTGGTTTCCACAACAGATGAGCAATTGACAGAAAGGAATTGTGTTTTTAGTGCTTCGTCACTATTAAAGAATACCTTTTGGAGAAATGTATTTTTTAGATTCTACACTTTAACTTACCTGGGATCACACTCAACACAACAGCTAAAAAGACCATGTGAGTTAAAGTTTCACTCAACCGAAGCTAATTGCTGAAGCCTGTCTTAGGGAGGGGAAAATGTTATTAATCCACTTTGCCTGCCATAACTGTTTCCAGTGAACAATCCTCCTAAGCCAAACCCCCAGTCTCAAAGACTCTGGGCAGAAGGACTCGTCAGCCTCAACCCAAAGGCAGATGGCTGCCCAGCAGGACTTCGGGGCGAGGGACAGCCCTCCTCCAATGGCCAATTCATCTCTGATCCAGCAGCCTGAACTCTGACCTATGTCTAAATGAGGGCTCGCACATACAAGGCACTCTGGGAAGGCGGCCCTGCGAGTCATCAGGAGATGAGAGAGGAGAGGCCAGGAAATGGAAACACATGATATTTACTGTCCAGTGAGCTGTTAGAAAAGGAGACTGTCAGGATGAGGCCTTAGAATGGGAACTAAAAGTCACAAATATAACCCTGACATTGTCATGGCGTTTTTTGGATTACAATTTTAATGGACTATACATTGGCTGCACATAAGGTTTGCTAGTAAACTAGATCAAAAGGTTATAGAATTTATGTCAATCTGAAATGGTGACATAATGCAGATGTTGATGTCACAGTGCGAAAACTTTCTCCAGCTTGTATTCTATCAAACATTCACTGAGAGATACACAACACACTGAGCACTTTGTAACATTTGTACATTTGTTTTTTGTTACACATAATAGAAATACACACCCTTGTGTCTCAGTGGGTGTTGGGCTCTGCCAGTATTGTCGCATATTTCCGATCCTAGTGTCACCAGACAAGAACATAAATACTGGACAATTTTGCAAAACCCCGGATTAAGTTCAATGCAAACTGTTTTTATCATGTCCCATGCCAACGTTTTTAAAGTTGTCACTTTCTACAATATCTGCACATGGCAACTGCTGTTTGGTCAACGTTGGGGAATGATTGTTGTTATGGTCAATATAAATGTGAACGTCATTTGGAAATCTGTGACGGGTCGCAAAACTATGGTCTCCTGCATCCACCACCCTGACCTCCACACCCTTACTTTCTGCCATACATACATTCCTATGAATACTTGGCTGTTAATTCTGTGTGATTTTCATGGCCAGCACCTGTCAGCGCAGCCAGGGGATGGAAAGTGTTTGGTATGGTGGCCTCAGGATTACATCATGGCTTTTTGCAGAAGATGTGGTTTGGCTTGGCTTGGGGTGGTTTGGAGCCGAGTGAGAACCCGAGGGGATGAGAGTCAGCCCCCCAAAGTCTGAGGCCATGTCACTCAAGGGAAAAATGGTGGATCGTTCACTCTGGGCTGGGAGTGACTTGCTACTCCAAGTGAAGGAGTTCAAGTATCTTGGGGTGTTCTTAACGAGTTAGGGTTAAGATGAAGCTCGAGATTGGCAGACAGGTTATTGCAACATCAGCAACAATGCCAATTCTGTACCAAATATTTGTGGGGGGAAAGAAAGCTGAGCCTGAAGGTGAACCTCTAGATTTAGTGGTCGGTCTACGTTATAATCCTCACCTATGGTCATGAGCTTGGCGTTGTGACCAAAAGAATGAGATCATGGATACAATTGCCTGAAATGGGCTCACCCTTGGAGCACCTTGGAGGCATCTGGCCTGGGAACACCTCGGTATACCCCAGGGGCTGGAGGATGTGGCTGGGGAGAAGACTGTCGGGGCTACTGTGACTCGGTCCTGGATATTAATGTATTTTAAGCTACTGTAGCAGGAATGTTAGAAACTTAACTGTACGCTAACAGTTTAGAAAACATGTAACATCATTGTTGCGACCCTGATGTATAATTAACCTTTACTATGTATACATTTGTGTGCTTTAATCTCCTGTGCTTGTGTGTGTGTATAATCTCTCTCTCTTTCTCTCTGCGGTGATGGGCTGCAGGTGAGCTTGGCTGATCGACTGAGTGAGCGATTGACTGAGTGTAGATTGTTCCGGGGAGATGATTGGTTCCAGGCTCCAAGCTTTCAGTTTGAAAGGCCTGCTTCCCCCAGCTCCTGCGGGCTCTCCTATCTCAACCTCCAGCCAGAGTGCCAGCCAAAATGTTTGTACTGTATGTATTTTAAATAAATCTTTTAACGGCCGCAAATCTGTTGTTGCTGGTGGTTCTTGGGAGTTTGGAAGAGGGGAGTCTCATTTGTCGTGTTGCGCCAGGGTTCCCCCTAGGCTGGGGCACAACAATCATATAGGGAGAAGCAATGATGTAGATGTGTAGAAGCAATGATTTCAATGATTTCATTTGTTTACTATATCAATATACATCACGATAATAAAATGTCAATAGAAATAAATAAATAAACAAAATAACTTTTAACTTTTCAAATCATGCAACTTTTCTTTTTTATTATATATCAATAAACATTATTATTCCAAAAAAGGTGGTAATGGTAACACTTTATTTTGCAGGTCTGTAATTGCCTGACATTTTCCTTGGAAATTTTCCAGAAATATCTGTGTAATTTGGTACAAAATTATAGGGAAACTAGAAACAGTGTTTGATTGGTACACTTCCCATTCATTATTTCCCATTCATTTCTAATGTAACCTCGACATTCTTTTAGTCAGAGCAGCAGGTCAGCTGAACATGCAGAGATGTTTCACTTTGTCAATGGGCAGCATTGAGTTCAACAGAGTAATGATTCCAATTTCCAGTGAATAATGAGTGAATATTTACTTGAGTTTAAATGTAGTGTTTCTTTTAAGTAAATTCCTCTTTTCACTATTACTACCAAATTACATTACGTTTACATTACGAAACTGTTTAAGGAATTATTAGGAAATTATTTGGAATGAAGGGCCTGTGAAATTAAGCATTACCAAAAAGGCTTACATCTCACCATGACATTGTCTTATTGTACCCAGGTGTCACATAGACAGTTACAATTTCATTTGATGGTAAAAAAAAAAACCAAAAAAACTGAAATAACTGAATATTAATTTATTTTTTCAGTCTATTCTTGCCAATAGCAACCTTTTTCATTGTTAAAATCCTGCCCGCAAACTAGCAGTGAATGGGGATACTTTATCATAACTTTTAATGGAATGAATTAAGCTCCGAATTATTGACCAAGGGATTTCACTTACATTTCAATGCAAAGCAACTTTTAACAGTTAAACTTGAGCAGTTCAGAAATGGTGAAATTGTATGTGTTTGAAATTAAAATGTGTGAAACCACAAGGGAAAATTGGCTTTTATAGTATCAGGTGTTGATTCTGAAGAAGATTTAAGGATTAAAAGTACTTTGTCTGTTCAGGAAAAAAAAGATTAATTTAACCTAATAAAAACTAGGAAAAAATAAATAATTTTTTTTGTGTGTGCAGTTGAATGTCTTGTTTTCCATAAATCCCACACAGGTTCGCACCACAGCTCTGGTAACAGAGAGCAGCACAGACTCAGTCCATGTCTGCATTTGCTGTGAAGGTCAAGTGAAGGATGTCTTCCTTTGTCACCGCCTCTGACTGAGCCTGAGCCTCCTCACACACGTGCACACACACGCACACACATACACACACACACACACATCCTTGAGTGTGTGCACACATGCAGCCTCAAACTCAGATACTTATGTACACAAACATCCTGCACTTACACAAGCACATACATAGATGCGTACACACATACATGTTGAATATTTGCGCACACCAAAAACACTGCACAAAACCTGCTCTCATTGTCGGTCTTCCAGGCTTTAATAAACTAGCACTCTGAAAAAGCTTTCGGGATATCGAGCGGTCCAAACAATGGGGGGAAATGGCATTGGGGTTTCCATGGCAACTGCTGCAAGCTGCTAAGAGGGCTGCTTTGAAAACATATGTCAGACTTGACTGGTCTCTTCACAGTGAGCCTAGCAACAGATTCTCTGTGCAGCCTATCACACTGTCTCGCACAGCGTTCACTGTTTTAACATTTGACTTGCTGTCTGTCAGTGGTCTGAAATGATTCAGGGAAGGAAAACTACTCCCATTACTGGAAAAAAAAAAAGACAGCTTTAGGCTCCCTGACTGTGAAAGGCAGAAATGCTTGTGTGGCCAAATAATTTGCTAAAAAAATGTTATGTTTTTCTTTTCCCAACTTGTTCGTTTAAAGATTGTACTGCAACAAAAAGACAGAAAGAAAGAGCAATGGAGCCGCAAATCCTAAAATCCATAACAGCTAATCTCTGCCTCAGAAAAGCAAATGTTCAACATTCACTGAGCACCAAAATATTATCTCCAACTTCCTTATATTGAGTAACAAACGTCTCACTTCCCGCAAGGCTTAGAAATCCATCTCTCACCTGTCTCCTCCCCTCTTTGTGTCATAACTACAGAGGATTTAGCAAGTGTGAATCAGAGAGCTTACACCTGGAATCAGCTGTACAAGCACAGATCCCTTAAGCAATATACAGAGCTGAAACAATTAATGGACTAATTGGTCAGTAGAACAACAGGAAACAAACAATTCATTAATCATCAATTAATCTTTAAAGTCAACTCTCAAGTAAAGCTGCCAAATATTCATCTGTCCCAGCTTCTTTAATGTGATGATTTTCTCAGTTTTTTTATTTTTGTAAATATATTATGTGGGTTTATATAAAAAAAAAAAAAGAACATTGGTTGTTGGTTCGAACATTTAAAATGACCCATGTTTTCAATTTCCTGACATACAACCTCTTGTGTCCTACCCAGCTCTATGGTTGAGTGTCTTACTTTGACACTGGACACTGCTCCACCTCGTCTTCCGACCAACAGTCGACTTCGACTTCTTTAAACCTTTTTGGCCACTTGGGGGCAGCAGAAACAAGCTGTAAACACTGACATATTAAGACAATTTATTATTTACACATTCAGCAGACCTAAGGCCCAAAGTCACTGGGATAGGCTCCAGTCACCCGCGACCCCTAACGGGAACAAGCGGTAGAAAATGACTGACTGACTGACTGACATTCAGCAGATACAGAACAGCATTATAATTAATTTTTGGTTGTGTTTAGTCACTATCCTTTTAGCTCTGTTTTAGTCTCGACCAGCTCTTGAGGAAAAAATCTGGCCCTTGAGCAGCTCAGCACTCCGCTGCATTCACCAGCTAATGGCTAACTTTGTCTGTCTGCCGTTTGATGTGGGTCAGGTATCATACAGCTTAAAGCTCATTCACATTGCTGCTCTGTTCAACATCTGTAAAATGGCTTCTTTGTCTTTCTTTACGTCCCAAGGGGTTGAATTCTTGTTTGTCGTTGCAGAGGTGGTGGGTGGGTTGTACCAGGAGCAGCTCCATATCACTGCCACACGATGTGAGGAGCAAGGTAGGAGGGAGGGTAGGAAGAAAGAAAGTGAGAGACATATGAAAATGGATGAGAGGGGGAGGGAGAGAGCAGAGATATGGGAAGAGGGAGGAATTGAAAAACAGGGAGGGAGGTTGATTAGGGGGGAGGAAGAGAACAGCGAGATGCGTCATACCAAAACATTAGTATGCAATCAAGTTGCTGGTGCGGTAAGGATTGTCGTTGTCTGTCGACGGCTGCCGCAGCCTTTCAAATCTGCACTGCAATGTCACACACACACACACACACACACACTTGCTCAGTGACACCACACAAACAACAGCCCTTCTACTCCCTCCATTGTCAGAGAGAAAAGAAAGGAAAAGAAAAGAAAAGAATTACCATTTCCATGTCAGTTTGTGCAGAAGAGCTTCATATATCCAGTTATTGATCCATGTCACACTTTCAGTTTCAGCAGAGGGGCTTATTAGAGGGCTGGAGCTGGAAATGAGCCAGCACTGTGCGCATGCACACACACACACACAGTAAAGAGCAGTGGATACTCTTATGGTATTAGTATGGTCTTTGTGTTCTCTTACAATAGAATTATTTAATTAGGACAGAGAAAAAGAAAGAGAGGTTCATGTAAAGGAAAGAGGAAGATATGGAATGAGAAGATAGATAGACAGATAGATAGATAGATAGATAGATAGATAGATAGATAGATAGATAGATAGATAGATAGATAGATAGATAGATAGATAGATAGATAGATAGATAGATAGATAGATAGATAGATAGATAGACAGACAGACAGACAGATAGATAGATAGATAGATAGATAGATAGATAGATAGATAGACAGATAGACAGATAGATAGATAGATAGATAGATAGATAGATAGATAGATAGATAGATAGATAGATAGATAGATAGATAGATAGATAGATAGATAGATAGGTAGGTAGGTAGGTAAGGTGGATTTGGATTTTGAAAATCCTAATCCTAATTCAAAATGTGTAAAAGTCTCTTTAATGTGGCCTCTGGCTCAGTAGAAGGAGAGTATACGATGGACTGTATGGGAATTTATTTATTTGTTTGTTTGTTTATTCAGTTTTCCCATTAGCACTGGCAAAAACAGAAGCTCTTGAGGTGTTTGTCTTTTAAGAAAAGTAAAGTAAAATGTAAAAATGAGCAGAGCAGGGAACTGAGGAGCTACAGCAGAGTTTCAGTTTCTCTGCGGCAGATTTTAGGCTCGAGCCCTTTGTGATGTTTGTTCTTTCAGCAGCATGCCTGAAGAGTATGTGTGTGTGTTTGGGTGAGGGGGGGAGGGGGGCTCTAAGACATTGATGAGCTGCACCCCTCCTCTCTCTTTTTCTCTCTCTCTCTCCATCGCCGTGGTCCTTGGCAGGTCCACGTTGCCATGGCAACGCTCACATTGCCGCAGGCTGGCTTGAGCGAGGCGCGCTGGTTGAAAAAGAAAGCGAGAGAGAGAGAGATCACTGCAGAGGGAGGGGAAGGCAGGCGAGAATTGGTTCTCCAATTCATTACCCCTACAACACCCCCCCCCTACAAAGCGTCCCCCACTTCCCCCAGACTAGCGCACCCCCATCCTATCACTGGCATCGGCTCGCCTGGGCCATGGAAAGGCCTCTGCTCTGCTCAGTAGTCTGAACACGTTGGATCCAAACTTAAGACTGCATTTATTATTCATCTTCCTCCTCCTCCTCGGCAGACAGCACCGCAGCCTAACGCCCAGCTAGACACACACACACACACACACACACACGCACACAAAGAACCTGCTCTGAGACCAGACAGCGAGAAGCTAACACACACACACACACACACACACACAGTATTACACAGAGCGGTGTATTGCATCATCCTATTACCTTTGCTTAGTCTAATGCATTATAGTAGAGGCACAGGCAGGTGTAATATTACTGTCTGAAGATGGAGGTTAAAGTGACTAACAGGAACTGAAGACACCTCACTGCCTCAGCTCACATTCGACCCCAGTGACCTTAGTGGATCCACTGTATACTTGATAACTGACGAGTACAGATTGAGGCGATAAAGTTTAGGTAAAATATTGGTCCAGAAAGTCCCACAGGGTTTGTTTGTTTTTTCCCTTCAAAGCAGAAGCAAGAATCTTAATTCTTGTCTATGAGGCTTAACGTGCTTAGTTTTGTCATTTTTTCCCTTAACAATGTTGACAGATTTTTTTTTTTCCGATATTCACCCAAATTTTATATTCCCATGCATCCAAAAGTAGTTGTTTTTTTCCCCACTAAAAACAGACACTGATCACTCTGGTTTATAGTAAAGGAGTGCCTTTGCTGATTATGTGCTCTTCCTACTGTATTTTTTTTATCTTTAACTAACAGTAACAGTTTCACCCAGAACATAGTACTATTGATGTTTTTAATAAAAAATAAGGACTGATTCCCATTTTCCATTAAACCGTGGCTGGTCCACATAATACTCACTGCTACCTCTCAGTCCAGCTGCAGCACCTTTCCAGCTCCTTCAGTCAAATGTCACTGTGTGCTCCTCAAACATGAACCTGCCTCGCTGCCTGAGCTGATCTTTGACCTCTTGACCCCTCAGCTGCTCCACTGACAACGCAGTATCACGACACAGTATCACGACACAGTATCACGAAACAGTATCACTGAAGTTGTGAAATAGTCACAAAATGTAATCTATAGGATTAGTGTACATGGACACGAGTTTTCCATTTTTTTCATGGCACTCAGCACTACTTTCTAACTAATGTATTTCAGTTGGAAGAGTCTTTCGTGCCTGCCCCACATTTGGATGGAATGGAGCATTTTACAATTCACTTGATGATTGATGAAGACATATATTGTATTTTTAAGGGGCAAGAAACATTACAATGTCTGCTGATATGTAAATATGTATGTTGAAATCATTGCACAGTTAGCTTACTCACTGGATCACTGAAGTTTGTGTTAATCTCTGTATTCTGTATGTCTTATTTGGAGCTGGCTGAAAAATTAATTTCCCATTGTGGGACAATAAAGATACTTTGACTTTGACTTTGAACTAAGTGTTGCTTATTAATGCCAGTTTTTATCACCACACATAGGTGCATGAAAACAAATTCTGGTCCCAAAGGGGCAAAATTGATGTAGGTGGTAGGTTCAGGCTTATTCCAAGCACTTATCACTCGTCCACTCTGCCTCCATTCACTATGTGTTTGCGTGAATGTTTTGCCATACTGAAGGATATCCCACACAACGTCTAGTCTCCCAGTCTCAAGTCACGGACTTAAGCACTATGTATAGTTGTTTTACATAATAACAATTTCAACTATTTTATAATTGGTTTCATCTGGCAAAATGTACTCATTGATTGATTGTTTGTGTGTTGCTGTATGCTTGAGTCTGGTGTTTCACAGCGGGGACGCTGGGCTCCTCCACCTCGTTCGCCTGTGAACAAGCAAATAATGCACATTGATTTATGACTCTATCAAAATAGGCTATTGGTTAATTGAGGAGTATAATGTAAGACCCATGCTAAGCAAATCGTAATAGTAAATTGAAATCTGCCTGAGTCATGCACAAACTTTCCTCTGTACGTTCTCCTTCTCCCAGGGTGTTAGGGCAAAATGGCCTCGCACACCGACTATTCGATCTGGGAGGGTGACAAAAAGCGGGAAGTGGGTAGAGGGGAGTTTACACACCCAAATATACACCTAATAAATACCAGTAAATATCATATATAATAAATAAATACATTCATACATACAGTAGCCTACAACCGAACTCCCCTCTATCCACTTTCCGATTGCTGTTAACCTCCAGGAACTATTAATAGGTGCGCGACTATTATAAAGGATAAGTCCGATATAATATGGCATTACATTTTTCTAATTACAGCCTGTGTTGTCTAATTAAGCTATCATAGGCCCATGTTGGCGGCATTAAATGTGGTGTCTAATATAGCATATTGGTAGTATGGGTAGAATAGAGTCTAACTGTAGCACATTTTGGATATGATATGGTATTATATTTGATTTAATTAGACTATGATCTTGTAAAATGATGTCTTCCACTGGTGTATAAGGAAGACAGGTGTATAGGGTGTCCACCATTGGTGTATAAGGATCTCCTGTTTGGTTTCTAATTAGAGTATAATTTGGTTTAATAGAGTCTAAGTATAGTATTGTTTGGGTCTAATACAGCATTATATGCAGTTACTAATTAAAGCATAATTTAGGTGCATGGTGTCTAATTAGGGTATAATTATGTTAGTTTAATGTCTAATAAGGAAACATTAATAATAATTAATAATATTATTTGTAGTTTCTGTATAATTTGCTACAAAGAAGGGGTTATTACATCTCATTAGTGTACCTTAAAATAAAGTGCAACCAATTAAACTACATATGAAATATCAGCCTCACTTTAGTAGCCACACAAATATTTCTTTTGCCAGGTGTCACAAAGATCTCATGTCTCATTCCTCCTTAGGGATTGTATCCCAATCAAGCTCTTGAACTCATGTATTTATGCTGCCGTCACACCAGAATTGGTGAAATTTACTTATGCTATGGTGAATGGCAGGGTTTCAAACACAAGCTGTTGAAGCTATAGCTTAGCCAACCTGCTAACATGATAATTCCCCTTTATTGCTTTAATGCCGGAAAATCCTGTTGCTTCTTTTTTTTTAAACTATGCAGGTATACCACCAAGAAAAGGCAACAATCAGTAACTCCAGAACCGGAGGTTATTTCCACCCTCACGGGCAGGAATGTGCCGCACTCTTGCAGAGGTCAAAGTTCAGTCTGTTAAAACTCTGGACGAGGCAATCAAGGCCAGATGAAAAAGGTAAAATATCACTTTGTCCCCAACTTTACTTTTATCCAATATATATGCATGCATTCATTTCAAAAACAGAATGCACCGTTTATTTTATAGCACGTACATGCTGGGTGAGAAAAGTGTCAGTTGGCATCCACGGTGACGTCTGCTTCCTCTTTACAGTGGAAAATGTACCTGTTTGTTTACGCCCTTCACTTAAAGAGAGCGCATCCTCCACAGCTGCATGTGAAGTGACACTGCAACGAAGTGCTGGAGGGGAGGGACAGGTTTGGGAAAGATCCATAGGCCCTGTTTACACCTGGCACATGCGTCTTGGGTGATCCGATCACAAGTGGAGAGCGTGTGAATGCACCCAAGACGCATTGAAGACACAGTGAGATCCGATCGCTCAGACCATATTCGGAGGTGGTCTGGGCCCGCATATGGCACATTCTTTTAGCAGTGAGTACACGAATGTGTCCTGGACCACAATAAAGCGCTGCATACTTAACTGATACGATTAGATGTCTCCCTCCACCTCTACTGCTCCTCTCAGGGTCTAATTCATTGCATTTTTCAGACTGGTTAGGCAAGCACAGAGGGACTGAAACTGGGGTCACAATCACCCTTTAAACTTTCATTCATGTGAGGGAATTGGAATGAGGAGACTTCGGGTTTTCCATCAATACGATTTTTCATACTTCACACAAACAGGAGAACATACTCACAACTGCAGGCTGCACAGTACAGCTGCATTCTTCAGGAAAAGTTAGGGTTAAGTGCCCTGCTCAAGGGCACTTCAGCGGACATTGTTCAGTAAACAGAGACCATTACTCCTTCACTCTCACCGCACTCATAATTTTCCCAGCAGGTGTGTGAAGTTTGTACCTACTGGTCACCAACTTGCTCCTCTAAAAAGAACCCAGTTATATTTTCGTTCCTTGGAAATGAATGTGGTGAAGGAGGTGTAAACGACGACCCAGTCAGAGCTTCTGCGTGCAGCAAAGAGAGAGAAACCCGCCACGAATGGCAGTAATGGTGGATGTGAGAGCCGCTATATTGAGGGAGATTTCATATCTGTGAACTCTAAATGGCACCAAAATTAGATGAGAATATGACACATCCTCTTGACCACACTACTATGCACACTCACACACACACACACTCACACACACACACACAGTCAGACTACTGACGCAACCACAATGAAAGATTCAGAAAATGGCAGAAACTGCATAACAAGATGTATAAATGTTATTCTGCTACAGACCTGGTCAACCAGCTCATGCTTTATTCAGCTCATTCAGTATTCTACACGAGCAATAATGGAGGCTTTTACAGCCCCATACTGCTTAAGGCCATCGTATACTGTTGTCCACAGGGGGTTGATGAATTTAATGAATACCAGTTCCTCAGTCGTAACTTAAACAGGTGTTGAGATTTCAGGGTTTTTGTTTTTTTTTTTAAAAACACTTTCTGACCTTTACATTCATGTCAGAATGCAGACAAAGAGTCATTTGGAAGCACAAAGTCGACTTCCACAGGGACCGTCCACTGCAAATATTTCATCTTCAAAGCCTAAAAGCTCTCATTGTCGAGACTAAAACCAATTGACAATGCACTACCATATTAGCTCTTTACTTGAGATTTCTGTTGGCAAATTTATTCATTTCTATTGTGAAACAGTGAGTTTATAATGAAGCTCAGACTCAGTGCCAGAGGCTGTGTGTGTGTGTCAGTGTTGCATTTCTGACTGGCTGTCAATAGAGGTTGACAAAGGCAGCTACAGTACATTTAAATTTTATTTATTTTCAAAGTATCTGTCTAATTAAATTGTATTTCCTAATGAAGCGGGGTGCTGATGGAGGACCAGGCAGCAACCATGACTGACTTAAGGTCTGTTCAGACTGATCGTGAAGCACATTTTAGAGGTGGCATGATGCAAAAACTCAAGTGAAATCACAGCGCAGCACAAACTTAGGCAAAGGCGCCCTTTTTTGGCTCTGATGAAGACACAGTAATGTCGAAACGTTAGTCTGTTTGCACGGTTAAAAAATCAATCAGTCTGTGCTCCAGTCTGTTTTTTTTCATTAGGCAAAGACGTGTCTGTTGAAAATGCTTCAGGTTCAGCCAAAATTTTCTCTTATCCAAATGCTTTTTGACGCCAAATCATTACATGAACAGACACAAGAAAAAAAGGTAGAGGGGTCTGCAGGAAAACAACATCTTGCATCCACAAAAAGCATGTAGCAGGTAGGGAAAAAAATGATTTACAGGTAACGGTTGTGTGTAACAATTTGATGTGTAAAAAAGATTACTGATGATCATTGTCTATTTGTTTAATTTAAGCTGTGCACATCACATCTGTTCAGCTTAGTTTAGGCTATACTGATTGTTTTGGCTGAGCTTAAATAACAAATAAAGCAGTTTTAACTGTGTGTAGACTATGTATTTGATTATGGGTCTGGTTGGGTCTGGAACTGGTTTAGAGATACAGTAATTGCGGATAGCGGATCAGATCTGGTACAGACGTTTGCTGGGGCAAGGTGGGTCCAGGTGTGCAAAATGGGACCATGTAGTATTTCAAAACTCCAAATAAACCTCACTGCACTGACATCAGTGGGGAAATCTTCCAATTTCTTCCTTGCTGGTAATTATGCGAATAAATGTCCCATTAACGAGGTAATATACCTTAAAGAGACACCTTTTGCTTTAGTATTGGCTTGACTGACATGTGTCTCCACCTATTAGAGTCACTCGTGGTGGTTGGCGATCGCTCGTTGCATTTTCTGGATCTAAGATGAACAGGGTGTTGTTTTTTTAAACAGACTACTGGACATGACACTGAATTGGGAAATAGGGAGAGGAATTTTATTCAATACTTCAAAAAAAAAGGGATACTTGTAGTTTTTATTTGTTCTTACTGGTTTAGCATGAAGTAACTGGCATAGAGATAGTTTTCATGGAAGGGAAATTAATGTCATGTTAAAAAGAAAGCAAAAAAGAAAATAAACCTGAATTTTGTATTTAAAGGGAGTTTGTAAAGGAGATTTAGCCAACAGAGTAAAAATGTTTCATTTCACTTTAAGCTCAGGCAGCTACACGCACACACGCTCTTATTCAGTTACACAGGCATATGCACTCAAGCCTGTAGACTCTGGCTCTGAAGCACAGACGCTCACACACACATTCAACATACCTGTGAGGATACACATAAATCTGGCATTAGATGTGACTCACAGGGAAACGCCTGATCCAACATCTGACATCTGTGGCTCTCTGCTTTAATGGCTGCCTGCTAAACCAAAAAATTAGAAAACATGATGGTAAATCCAATTCAGTGAGTAGAATGCTATTTTAAAATTTGTCTCGAGGTTTAATTTTTTAACTCTAACATGGTTTTTGTTCACTTTGGGTCCAGTTGACCCCTTAGTAGGAGTAAATCTTGCACAAAAAAAAGGTGAATGCAACCATGAAGATGGATCAATAAAGCCTTGTAGGATGTGCAGAGGGTTACTACAGATAGTGAGAGTGTGATAGCACCAGAGGTGCCTGAGCTCATTAAGAAACAGGACCACACTCCAGTGCAGAGCAAGGAGAGGAGAGCAGTGAAGGGAGGGAGGATGGGAGGATGCAAAGCCTGGACTGAGATTTTTCACCTCAGTGTCACTGAGAACTGATGATTTGCTGCCCTCGGAAAAAGGAAAAAATATAAATCCTTTCTTTGTGCGTGAGTGTCTGGACAGCAACAGAAGCTCTGTGTTACATTGGTTAAACTAAATGGTAGCATGTAAATAATAAGCCTGGAGGTTGTTCAGAGACTGCAGGTTGCTGCTCCGCACAGGAAACAGGCTGGATTGTGGCGCCATCTCCCTGTCACAACTGTTCATTTCTCTGTTGCATTTAATTGAAAGGAATTTCTGCTGGCAATAGATATGCAGAGATTTATAGATTTGGGATCAACCACTATAGGTTTTTGATGCCAATATTTTGTGCCGACATGCAGTATTATTTAAATATGACGTTCAGCATGCCAACAGATTATACCCATGAAGAGTTTCCTGCATAGTTTGAGTCATGGCCGAGTTGAAAAGCCACTGAAAAGATCATAAACATCCCAATGAAACTCTGCACTGGACCAGCATGATGGAAGATACAAAATGCTTCACTGAATTTAATGTGCAAAGAAAGTGCAATTTAATCAGATTTTCAAACTTTTTCTAGCTGTGTTCAGGGAGAATCTTCCATCAGCATCAGAAGTGGTGACATCTGATATTTACTAAACAATTTTGTTCCAATACATTAATGTGAACTATCAATACAAGTATGCTCTTATTGCTGTTCATTCATAAAATTATTTTAATAATTTTAGATTTCCACCAAAAACTTATTTTTTTCCTTCAGATCATTAGAAAACTACCGATCTGTAAATTGTGCACGTTCTTATTGTTGCACAATTTAAAAGCCGCAGTCCGAGTTACAACACAAGTTTCATTCCTTCTGGATGAAATCACTGCTCTAACACGGCATGGGAGGAAACTGTTGCGCTGTACTGGAACACTCGCACCAGCCGGCTGCAGGACAAAAAAACACAGACACGCGTCATCATTTTCATTTCATTTCCTTTAATCACTTTTGTAACATGCGTTTTCCTGCACACAAATAATTTCTCCAAATACATGGAGAGAAGTTCAAAATTAAAAAAAAAATAATAATAATAATAATAACATTCTGTGACAATGAACCATTATTCTCTCTTTATATCACCTCTGGTTTTGTGAACCTGCTGCCAAACCAGCGACGGTACCATCCTGGTTGTGTAAATATGTACACTAACACAGCAACACAGTGTGAGCATAATCCCATAAAATCTACCAACTTCACAGACGCTGGCATAAAATGCAGAAATCCCCCCTCTGTATAATCTTACTCCCCCTTGTACTCAAAGATGCCTGCAGCTGCACACATTCTTTGAGTGTAAAACTGTCACGTTCTGAGCACAAAACGAAGGGAACATTGGCCTTAAAGATGCTGCGATGAATCCACTTCATAATTCATGTCACTATTCAACTGATTCGGGATGTGTATTTTTCTGAATGCGATGGCCTGCCAAAGAAAGCCTTGCATTATGCAACCTATCAATAAGATGGAGCCAATTAGTCGGAAATTGGCTCCATGTTTACAAGGTAAGAAATAAAAACAGACGAATGAACAAAACAAAACATCAGCCTGACAACAGACTAGTCGTGATCCGTTTTGCTTCTCTTCTTCTTTTTCTTCTTCTTTCCCGAGCCCTCCACTACGTCGCCATACAAAGTGTCTATTGGTTCACATTTCACTGTTACCTCTTCCTCCTTCACCCTCACGCTGGGCTCCACGCCCTCCTCCACCTCCTCTCGCTCCCTGTCCTTCTTTTTCTTCTTCTTCTTCCTCGGCTCCTCCGAGACGTCGCCCTCCTGGAAGGGGTGCTCGATCGTCACTTCGTCCGGATTCACAGCCACAGGTTCCTCTTTCACTCTCAAGAGCTTCTCCACCTCCTCGTCACGCTCTGTCTTTATTCGCTTTTCTTTCTTTTTCTTTTTCTTCTTTTTCCTCCCCTCCCCCTCCTCCTCCTCCTCCTGCCATGTTTCTTCTACGAATCGTTTGACTACCAGGGGGCGGAGAGTTGCGGACGAGGGCCCGAAGGCAGCTCCATCCGACTCACTCTCTGCCACGTAGGTCAGCGTGGGGGTCTTACTGCCGAAGGGATGGAATCGCTGTTTCAGCCCCAGCGGGATGCAGGGTGCCGGAGCAGCGGGGATGGCCTGGGGGGTATGGTTGGCGCTGCTGTCTCCATAGCTTTCACACACATTCAGCAGGCCGGAAAACGTGGGGCCAAAAACCACGCCATCTGACGACTGCTTGTCGCTGGTGAGCAAGCAGAGCTCTGAGGTACAGTGGGTGGATGCCAGGATGCTGTATATCTGCTCGCCACTCACAGTCTTAGTTGCGCCTGCAGCAGCAGGAACCTTCAGGGTCTGGAGACCTGAGAGGGGCACCTTGATGCCACTGAAACTGGATGGAGGGAGAAGAGGCGGGATTAGGCATCCATCGCACACAGCATGCTGGGAAAGGTTTACTCAAGTTAAGAAGTTTACACCAGACTACATCATTTTCTCAGACTGCTGTTGAACTTCAGCATGAAGCCCGTCTCCAGCTCCACCTGCTGGCCCCAACGGACACAAACAGCCCTCAGTTACTTCATGTTGCGTCTGTCTCACCTCTAATGCTGCCACATAAATTGCTTCAGAGATTGTTTAAAGTGAGACTACGAAAGAAGAAATTACACATTCCCCCACTTACAAAACGTAGAGCTGAATTCATAAGCCATGAAATGCACCATTGCTCGTTCAATACACCCAGGAATTTTGCTAATAATAAAGCCTTACTTGGTCAGGGTAATGGTCGCCACACAGCAAACTTTAAATAGATGTTTCTGTGTCACTGGCATTGCTCAGTCACTTAGTGACTCTTATCTACTTGTACTACTATTAGGCATCGTTTTAGAATTTATTCTTCATTGTAACTTGTGCCACAGCTGTCACTATTCAGTAAACATTACATTGGCTCACTTTAATTTATTGGCACGATTTTTCCCTCATAACTGGGATTATGTGAACCTTTGCTAGGACATCAAAACGGGTTTATTACTCAGCTGCTTCCAAATAATTTCTCAAGCTAAGTGTTTAGGAGATTGAAATGTATGTAAAGGTTCAGATTAAATAGCCAATAAATGTATACTGACAAAAACTGCCTGTAAGAAAATACATTTCTCTATAACTTCTGTCATGTGTGACTATGCCTGAGAGACAGAGACGAGGAAACAGACGAAAGGGGTAAAGACTGTACCCACCATTCTGGGTTGAAGCTGACAGGAGCTTTAATGAGCCATAACTCATTCTTGTTGTTCTTCAGACTCTCTGTAATGGTGCCGCTGCAGGGCTTATGGCAGAAAGAGACAAAGTCAGCAGGACACTGGTACCTGGCGGTCTTCTTGTCTGCGGATCCAAACAGCACGCTTTCATCATTTCGTCAACAAAATAACAGGAAACGCAAAAGAACACAGGCGTTGTGTGTGCTCACTTTTTACTGGCTTAACTCTTAGCATCAATATCACCTTGCCTGTGTGTGCATCCTATGTGAAAGGTTTTCTACGGTGCCAAATAATGATTGTAGGAAACACATATATTTTAATAACTGGTAAGATTTTATTGTTATCTCGCCTTGGCTTAAATATTGGATGAGACAAAGACAAGCAGCAAAGGCGTTGACAAAGGCACAGCATCATTTTGAGTCAGAACTAGACAGGTTACACAATGTTACTTAAATATATCTATACTTGCAACACATGACAATACTTATTTCTGTTTTAATGAGTCAAAGAGTAAAAAGCGTTAACGCTCCGCCAGTCACATCCCACTGTAACAGTTACTGTGTATAAATACTTGCTTGTATTGTACTTCAGAGTGAAACTGCGTTCATGAAGCTAATCTAACTGAATTAAATATTAGCGTATCACCAGCTTTGTGCATCCAATGCGTGTGAACATACCGGATTCTTTTTGCTTTACAGGTGATTTTGTAGTATGATTGTCCGCTTCATCTTCGCTTGATGAAGACGATATGTCTCTTGGCATTTTTATGTTTAAAAATAACCACAAATTACACAAACTAAACGTTTTATTCCTCAAAACGCATGGCTACGGAGGACGCACATGTGTTGACACCAAATGAACTGCGACCTTTAGCGTTTATTACGTCACTTCCGTGCCAGGTTGGTTGTAGTTCCAAAACCAGGCACGGTGGGTTGATTTGCATTGACAAACCCAGGTAAGGAAACTCAACCACCCATAATGCACCTCCTAAGGTTACGTAACGTACCAGCGTCCGTCTGGGAAGCAGTTAACAGCAGTCAAGCGCAGGCCGAAGTGGGTAAACAAAACAAGCATATGAAAAAAAGAGCCAAAACTACTGAAAGTTTCATTCTAATTTTATTCGTAGAATGTGTAAAATTGTTCTAGAGCGGGTTGAAGCCCGTTAAAGTTAAGTCGTTGGCAAAGAGAGGGCGTGCACCTGTCAAAGATAAATAGGTTATCGCAGCTAACGTGTGCTAGCACGTTAGCAAGCTAGCTGGCTCGTTGAACCCGCTCAGGTTAGCTAGCTAGCTTGCTAGCCAGCCATGTCGTCCCCCTCCTCCTCCAGGCGCCAGTGGTGCTACCTGTGCGACCTGCCAAAGATGCCGTGGACTGTGGTGTGGGACTTCAGCGAGGTGGTGTGTCGTGGCTGCGTGAACTACGAGGGAGCTAATCAGATTGAATTCCTGATAGCGAGCGCCCGACAGCTGAAACGAACTCATGGGATGCAGGATGGTAACGTCAGGTCACCCGGTCCCTCTCCCAATAAACACGGCACATCTGGCAGAGGAGAGGCGGCAGCAGACGGGGGCAGGCCGCATACCGACCGCTTTGACAGAGCTGGAAGAGGAGAAAGTACCGGGTCCACTATTCGCGTGCCACCGAACGGGTTACACCGTGACGGCCAGCCGCCTCAAGAAGCCCACCGTCAGAGCCCCAGCGGCAACCGGAGACCCATGCTAGGTGCTGCCATCCCCCCCAGTCTAGTGACTCAAGGTATTGCAGGGATTCCCCATGGGCTACTTGCGGGCATGCCGGCGGGGCTGACCGCCAGGACAGCCCCCATGGGCAACCCCATGATCTTCCCTGCCCCGGTGCTGGCCGAGATGAGCCGCAGACAGCTGGGTATAGGGATGGGGATAGCCCCTTTTATCACTCCAGAGCTGGAGCGAGAGCTCAGTTCGTCCCAGAATCAGCCTAAGATGCAGACGCAGGTCCACACTGCTGTGGCTGGCAGCAGCGCCAGCAAGAGTACCGGCCTCCCATCTTCATCCTCGGCTGGAGGCGTGAGCCAGACGAGCCCAAAGCCTGCCTCGTCTCCAGCCAGGCAGCCACGCCCCCTAGCCGCGAGGTCTGGAGGGGAGCCCCTGGGATCCAGCACCTCAGCAGAGGCAGCCACCACTGCTGCAGCGTTACCCCACAGTGGTGCCTCCGAGCTGGGATCAGCATCTGCCGCCAACAGCCATTCTACCGGAAACACGCTGTCCTGCACGTTGTGTCATGAGAGGCTGGAAGACACACACTTTGTTCAGTGTCCATCAGTGCCAGGACATAGGTTTGTATGTTTGCTATGAGTTTGTCTTAACGGTGGCGCTGTGTAGTGAATAGCCTGCAACAATTTGTGGATTAGTTTGAAGGTTTGAGCGTTTTCTTGTTACACCTTCACAAATGCTAAAAGGTTTCTGTCTTTAAGTTTCCATAAATAAAATGCTTTCTTTTTAGGGCTTTTAGTCCGGCCAAGTAAGTAATTTAATTTACTTTAGGCTCTGGTAGTTTCTTATTATTTTTTACATTTTATAGACTTAAAATGTAGTTATTTGAAAAAATTAACTCATTAGTGAAATAACCATTACCTTATTTACGTCTCACTGAAAGTTGTAATAATCCTGTCTTCTCTACCTCCAATTTAGGTTCTGCTTCCCCTGCACCAGAGTGTACATCCAGAGCCGACGAGGTGATGGGGAGGTGTACTGCCCCAGCGGAGAGCGCTGTCCATTGGATAACTCTCCCAATAGCCCCCCTTGGGCCTTCATGCAGGGAGAGGTCTCCACCATCCTGGGCACCGCTGGAGCAGGAGCTGCATCGGCTGCTGGGACCGGGCCCGGGCCCGGAGCTGCGGGTGCGTCTGGGGCCGGGAGTGGATCTGCCAGTGGAGCTGGAGCTGGAAGTGGAGATGTGACCGTCAAGAAAGAGCGAGAGACGTGATTTTTATGGAAACCAGGACCCGACACCGCAACAGGCAGGTCCACAGACATCTGACCTCCCCTAGTCTGAAGTCTGGCAGCAGTTTGCATTGTGAGGCTATTTTACAAGACAGCACCTTAGTTTACTACATCATCAAGTAACACATTTGCCATACTTTAGTCAGTCCTCTCTGACAACCGCTTCAAGTGGTGAACATAGATGTTTGTGAATACTCATCTGTTACAGAAGTTATTTAATTTGAATTGAAAAGGCATTTAATTTCTTATGTTATCAAAAAGTGTGTCTCGAGTTATGGTTTCCCCAAATTTTTATCATCCAGGCTCTTCAGGATATTGGAATAACAAAAATTGATTGATTGAAACTTAGAGAAGCAGGAGGAATACACAATGACGTATCAGGCTTCGACAACGTTGTGTGACAACAGGAGTCACATTGTTGTACAGTTGTAACTGGACCTGTTTGTATGTTCCACTGCAGTTTGCCTAATCTTGAGCACACAGCTGTGATGTGGTGGGAGGTTAGTCTGTGTAATTTTCATGTTGTTTATTTGTTTGCTTTTTGTCACCCCAGGCGTGCATCGCTCACCAAAAGGAGACAGTGCACTGGACCTCTGAGAGCGCCAGAAGAGCAGCAACACAGCGACTCACACAATCACCATTACCCAGGTCTTAGCTGCACCTCCCCACACCACCCACTTTTAGCAACGTTATCACACTTCGCCACATTGTCGTTCTCATTTTGTTTTCCATTTCTAAGCAAAGTTTGACTTTGCCAACTAAATCCTATCATTCTGATGTAATGAGAATGTGAGACATTTAATTTCATTAATCACATTCAATTTCCCAGTGCAGCCTGTGCCTCGCCAACTCTGGAAAACAATCCCATGTCAAATGCTCAATGCAGCACACAGCAGAGATCGTGGTGAAATAACAAACCGAAGCTTTCACCACCATTCAGAATATTTTAAAGATGATATAATCACCTAAATAATATTTAAAATAAACACACCATTACTTGAATATGCACTTTAAGAAACAATTATATATATATAATATATATATTCATTTATATGGCCTCCTGTGTATTAATATATAATTGGCATTGGTTTTGTTTGCTAAAGGTAGCTAGTAGGTGCTAATGATAGCTTGTTAGCAGACCTAATATAGGGGTGTTTATTGTTTCCCTTCTCAAACTCACAGAAAGTAGCCATGAAACTAGCCATAAGCCAGTGTTTATTGTAACAGTACACTCAATTGCACGAGAAAGCACAAAAGCTTGTTTTGACAAATCCATTACAAATGTTGAAATACTAAAACAGAAGCCACGGTTGTTCCCGATGAACAAGCTGCTGTGGCAGGAGGTCGGATACCGCGCTGTTTGCAGTCAAACACAGGCTGCTCTAAGCCATAAACAAATTGGAACTTAACCATCTCGAACAAAATGCCATTTTCTCAGCCACTGCTTACTTTATTTTCAAAGAAATGAAAAAAAAAACCTCCACTAAAACATTTAAACGTGCAGCCGACATGAGATGTGGACAGAATGCCAGTAGTGACATTTCTCTGGGCATTCGTTTTCCCTCCGCTTTGAATAAAGCAGACTTTGACTTATGAGAAAGGAGAATGTGTGCTGTGTAGAGAAACAACCACAGAGACTCTGTGTTTGACTGTATTTAAATATTACTTTCATACAAGATCCAGCCCAGGCTACGCTTCACCCCGAATGTATAGGAAAAGATATCTATTGATAGGCTTTGGACTATATTTTATACTAGAATGTTAAATGTTATATACTCTATAGATCTATAATAGTATGTATGTGCAATCCTTCGTCATACTATATGCAACGGTTTGGGATATGTAACTAAAAACGATTGCGTGTCATTTCTTAAACCTTTTGTTTTTTCTAAAGTGAGAATCCACCTAAAAGCAGAAATGTTCTGTAAAGCTGAAAGGTTTAACATTGTTTACCAGTTTGTTTCTCCCAAAACTAGAGACAGGACAACCTTCCTATCACGTGACGATATGCTTTCGGATTTGAAATCATCAGCGTTGCAGTGAAATGAATCTTCTCTTGATTTAGTTGGCTTTCCATTCACAGTCAATGGAACAAATGTGGATGACCATACATTCTTTTTTTGTTTGTTTTTTGGCCAGTTGCATAAAAATGTGCATGGATTTCATGTTCCTAAATTGAACAATCCAATATTATAATAACACGCTGCAACAAATGAGTTTTTTGGTGGATTCTCTCTTTATGCGCAGTATGTACTTGTCAGTACAGAAGCACGGACACACCAAAGGCAGTTTTGTGCCCAAACTGATGTTTCTGGATGTAAATGTTTTATGGGGGAGGAAAAATACTGCTATATTTCTCGGCCAGGTCTTAACCAGTTTGCTTCATCAAGCCGTTACGGTTTACAGGCCCACGTGGTCTACTGTACTTTACGGGATTTTATATATAAAAGTCTATAGTATTCAGCAGATACTCATATAGGCCTTCTTTATTGAGAGAATATCCCTCAGATCAGGTCTGTTGTAGAGAAATATCTTTGAAGAAGTGGAATTTAAGTTTAATATGCACTGATTCATCATGCAATCCCTTGTTAAGTGCCTTTTAAAAATGTTAACCGTCTGTTTGTCTGGGAACCTCAGGGGAAGTAGGAGTGCAATGGCTTTTTTTTTATTTTTTTATTGTCTAGTCAATGATTAACCTGAATCAGTTTCCCTTCAGTCGCTTTTGCTTTTATCCGAAAAGCCTTTGTAAAATCAGCCGGCCGTTCATTGTTTGGATATGGTCTCTCCTGCATCTCTCTCTACGTTGCGTTCCTTTTCATTCATGTGTCATTTTTAGCTCTGTTGGTTTTATCGCAGCTTCATGTACAAAATAGAAACCAGGAATAAATGGGATGGAAACTTGTACTTGTTTTTCTGTTTCTTGAGTTTTACCACTGAGATTTAATCATGTTAAATGCCTGTTTTATGAGGAAACCAAAATCAAATGTAGAAGATCAAGACCCTTCTGTTAGAATTCAAAAACGTTTCGTGACTTTCTGATTTGAGGTATTATAATGATGATTATTCAAACGTTTGTGGACCCGGATCCCTGAATGCTGCTTAATTGCTCCAGCGTGACATAGTGTTGGCCAGCTAAAACGATCTTTTGTATATTTGAAATATAAATATAATTTAACCGTTTAACTGCAACAGGAAACAATTTAAAGCAAGTCATCTCAAACGTACCTTAATTAAGTGATTCACGCAACTGACTCAAATGAAAGATCTCACGTTTCCAAGTAGTACTACATGTAATTTATAGTAAAGATGCAAGAACATTTCATACACTTAGTGTCTAATCTCCATCAAATGGGTATCTTGTTCCACGATTCTCATAGCAGATTTGATTTTCTGTATCGTGAATGGTGGGGAGTGCTCAGCAGGATCGCGGCGCTTTCTTCTTCGCCGTGGCCCAAATGCTCCTCCTGGAAACCTGACTGAGAAGGAAGCGGAATATAGGAGCATACTCTCACACGTGAAAGGGAGTAAATGTATGAGGTTAACCTTGAAGCGTTGATCATGAGCCAGCTGACCGCAGTTTGGCAGCTTTTGAGCTTAATGATTTGTTGGTCCGACAGCAGCTCCATCGTGTACATTTAGCATTCAAACCTGGTTTGGAAGAAATGAGAAATCCAGGCTCGGGTCAAACATTCACTTCAAGTCGAGTCCATGTACTGTAAGAGCCGCCAGCGGCTGTGAAGGGACTTGCATTAGCTACCTGTCGCCCGCTTAATAGTTTTGAAGCCTGATCAGTTTAATTCAGTTAGGCCAACACAGAAGCAAATCCAGACTTTGAAGACGCAAACAAACAAACCTCCCGCAGGAACTCTCTTTCTGCTCCTCTCTTCTGTTTTCTCGCGGCCACGAGATGGCGCTCTCACACTCAGAGCGGAGGCTGCAGGGGCCAGTTGATGTTTTTTCTATCATCTTTTATCAGATGCGGGATAATGTCACGGCCTGGAGAGCCCGAACAAGCCCTTAAAATGACGTCCAAACAGAACGAATTTACAGGTCTTACATACAGTTACTGTTTGCGAAATTCTGTTTTCAGCCTCAAATGTGAAGCTGATCGACCTCAGACCACCTGCAGGCAGCTTGGACCCGGCTTGAAGCGGAAAACTCTTAATGATGAAGCTGCGTTGTATTATTATGAAGAAGAAAGGGGGGGGCGTTTTATTATTCCTCCCCACCGTGTGCAGCCGTCGTGCTCCTGGTAGGCCGATCTGTCGCGTCGTGTCTGCTCATTACAGCTATTGTTAAACCAATTGCAGAGGTGTTAATGGACGATGGAGGGCGCATTGGCATGAAAAACGGCCCGCAGAGAGGATATGCCTAAATGTGTGTTTTGGGGGGGGGGGGGGGGGGGGGAAAGGGGACCTGAGAGAAAAATTACACCAACAAAAGTTGGGAATAAAGGGGGAGGTTTGCCGTTGGCGGGGCA